>PVIH01018396.1:0-38654 GCA_004025045.1 Sigmodon hispidus | reverse complement strand
TTTTTTTTAAAACTTTATTTATTTATTTATTTGCCTTGGTGTTTGCCTGGAACTGGAACTACAGACAGTTGTTAGCTGCCATGTGGGTGCTGGGAATCGAACCCGGGTCCTCTGGAAGAGCAGACGGTGCTCTTAACCGCTGAGCCATCTCTCCAGCCCCCATATACACATTATTAATTAGTGTGTGTGTACATATACATTATTAAGTACCGTAAGTTCGAGAACTCATGACCACCAGAGATGCCACAACATGCCTATGAAAGTAAAAGGACAACTATGGGCTAAGTTCTCTCTTCCCACCTGTATGTGGGTTCCAGAGACTGAACTCAGGGGGCTCAGTACTACCCAGACCACAGTCGCTTGGCAAGTCCCTTTAGCCCTGTGATGGCCAATCTTGGTTGCCAACTTGACCAATCCAAGAAATGGGGACATATTTGTAAGCAATTTTTTTTTTCTATTTTCTTTTACTTTTTTTTTTGAGACAGGGTCTCTCTATGTAGTCCTGGTTGTCCTGGAGCTTGCTATGTAGATCAGGCTGCCTTTTACATCACAAAGATCATCATGCCTCTGCCTCCCAAGTGCTGAGATTGGGGCCTTGCACCTCTATTCTGGGGTTTATAAAGAATCTTCTTGATTGGATGTGAGGTCAGAAGACTCATTAAAATCTGGGCTACACCTTCTGGTGGTAGCCTATATAAAAGGACAAGGGAAAAGGGAGCTTTGGCCTTTGCCACCCTGTCCTCACTCTTGTCAATGTTAGAGCCTTCTTCAGGACTCCAACACAGACTGAAGACCAGAAATTCTCCAGGAATCTTTCCAGACTCCAGCACCTAATGTGGAGCTGTTGAGACATCCAGTCTTGCAGACTGAATAACTACTGGATTTCTGGCTTTTCCATTTGAAGACAGCCATTGTTGGACTAGCTAGACCACAGCTTGTAAGCCATTCCAGTAAGCTGTGTGAGTGTGTGTGTTCCCTTCAATCAGTTTTATTCCTTTAGAGAATCCTGACTAATCTCCCAACCCTCAGGTAGCTTGCTGACCTCTGTCAATAGCCCACTTCTGTTTAGCAGGGGGCCCTTCAAGCTGTTCCCTGTACTTAGATGTGTCTCAGTTCTTTGAGCACACCCTTCCTTTCTGGCATAAGATAATATAGGTACTTTCATTCTCAATGCCCTTCTAGTGAGTAATGAGGTCTAACAGCCCTGATAAAAGCACAGCCAAACTTGTTAGAATTTGACAGTGATGAGTGACACTGGGTGGGCTCAGAGCAACAATTACTAATGCAGACAGAAAGGAATTTGGGTTCCATAATCTCATCCTGACCAACCTTGAGGAGGCCGAGAATGGTCCTGCATGGATGTCAGCCATCTGTATACACAGAAGTCATCTGCACCTGAGTAGATGCATTCTGGGTCCACTGGGGACCACGCCACACATAGCAGCCGGCCTCGATGTCCTCGGAAATTGAACAAAGGTTCTTCCCGGAGGGCATCCCATACCTAGAACCAACAGTAGTATGACAGAACAAACAATTGATAGTTATACTGTTCTAGAGCATAAGTTGCTCAATTACAAATAAACTCATGATGGGCTTTTAATTTTCACATGACTTGCAATGTATCTAAGGCATTCATGTGACAACATTAACTCATGTGGTCCACACCTACAGTTCCAGCACGGGAGTGGAAAAGACACTTGCTGCCAAGTCTGATGACCTGAGTTCAATCCCTGGGACCTACATAATGGGAGCAGAATCAACTCCTGTAAGGTTTCCCGGGCCCTCTAAAACATACACACATACACACACACACACACAATGTTAATTTAAAAAAATCAAAATATAAGAAGTATTTTGCTGTAGCCTGCCTTGCATAGCAAGACACTGCAGCAAAAGCCCAAACAATAACAAAAAGAGTGTCTACAATTAGCTAAAATCTTTTTTTTTTTTTTTTTTAAACTTTATTTATTTATTACTTATTTATTTATTTGCCTTGGTGTTTGCCTGGAACTGGAACTACAGACAGTTGTTAGCTGCCATGTGGGTGCTGGGAATCGAACCCGGTTCCTCTGGAAGAGCAGCCGGTGCTCTTAACCGCTGAGCCATCTCTCCAGCCCCAATTAGCTAAAATCTTTATGTTGGTTTGGTTGAAGAAGATGTTTTGAGTCAATTGAGTCCATCACACTGAGAGTGATCACAATTCCCCACACTGACTGTAAGTCAAAAGTGATCTGCTAAGGGCTATGATGAAATTATAATGTCTTCTGTAGATGACAGATGGGAACAGGAAACAACCCAAAGCAGGGAGGGAAGAGGAGAAATTTTAGATTATAATAGGTCATTCCAGGATAGCTATAGTTTTCTAAACCCCGTTTAGGAAAACCAACCCCGAAAAGAAGTCAGACTATACAGTGAAGGTCCCCAGGCTCATGGACACACAGTACCTGAGCTGTGCCATCATAGCAAGCAGACACCAGCCTTCCATCATGATGAGGGCTCCACGCCAGACTGGTGACCTTGGCTGTGTGCCCCGAGAGGGTCCGGAAGGGCTCTGTGATGGTTACTGGAGACTCAGAATTGCTCTCTAAAAGGCAAGGGGAAGAAGTTACAAAAGTCACAGAAAGTATGTACAGGAAGAGAGGACATCGGAAGAGGCAAGGAAAGCAAGGCTTTGTGAGAGCTCAGTGAGTAAGCATGTAGCTTGGCCAGCATTCGGGAGGCAGAGGAAGGTGGATCTCTGAATTTAAGGATAGCCTGGACTACAGGGCAAGTTCCAGGACATCCAGAGCTGTTACACAGAGAAACTGTCTCAAGAAACCCAAAAAAAGAAAAAGAAAAAAAAGAAAAGAAAGAAAAAAATGTAGCTAACTAGATTCTAAGAGCCAGAGGATCAGGGAATCTGTTGTGAGGTTGTGTCTCCTTGAAAAGACCATGATGTCTCAGCAATATGGCTACTCAAACATGACCTGAACAAATATGACACCAATAGACGAATGCAGAAGGCAGAAAGCTTAGGAGTCCTCAACGCTAAACAAAGAACTACAGGAAATTAAGAAATACTGGGGGGGCTGGAGAGATGGCTCAGAGGTTAAGAGCACTGACTGTTCTTCCAGAGGACCTGAGTTCAATTCCCAGCAAAACCACATGGTGGCTCACAACCATCTATGATGAGGTCTGGTACCCTATTCTATAAAACTGTGTGCATAATAAATAAATAAATCTTTAAAAAAAAAAAAAAAAAAAGAAATACTGGGAATGAGAGAAACAGTCTTCCCCAGAGAAGACTATTATCAACTGGTTATGTAATACCAAATTGTCAGTCCTAACCTAAACAGCTCATATTCCTTAGATGGAACACATTATGTATTTAGAATATACATGTGCAACAACTGAACAAAGAGGATCCCATGAATGTGAGAGTGTGGGGTACACAGAAGGGCTAGAGGAAGAAGACAGAAGGGGGAAATGATCTAAGCTCCAAATTAAAGATTTCAAAAACAAATACCAAACAAAAGACTGTACAGTTCACTAACAGGGCCTGACACACAGGCCACCACAGGAGAGGACCTCCTTCTGGGCATACCTGCACTCACATGATGGTAACAGTAGGTCGTAACAGATCATCTGAAGCTACTCTGAGAAAATAACAAAAAAACCAAACTGCAAGAATAGTGACCAAACAACTCTTCTGTGTTTTTAGTCACTATCAATTCCTTTACCTGAAGAAATTCAACATTTTTTGGTAATATAGTCTGCTCTACTGGTGATAAATTCCCTCATTAAAAAAAAATCTATTTGCCAAGTCTATAATTTCAGCTTTATTTTAAAGGATCTTCCCCTAGGCTAGATTACAACTGGACACACTTAGAAGGTACAGGCAGGTGGGCAGGGTTCAAGGTCATCCTTGGCTACCTGAGGGGAACCCGTCTCAGAAGCCAGTGTTACCTAGGACAGTTCTCAGGTTGTGCACGTAGATGACTGCATTGTTGGAGCCAGAAGCTATGAGGCAGCTGAGCTCTGGACGGCTGCCGTGTTCATGGTGCCAGACTATGGCATTCACCAGCTTGTGGTGCTGCTGGATGGTGCAGAGCAGTTTCAAGTTGGGGACTTGGAATATTTCTATAGATCTGGAATAAGATGCAGCAGGATGAGAATGATGGCTAACCACGAAACAGCCCTCCCTTCTCCTCTTAGTCCAGGGACAGTGAGATAAAAAGCATGACACACTATCCCTGGCAGAGGCCCTTCTCCCACAAGGAACCAGGAGGTAGCTAAGGAGGGGGGTGGGTGGTGGTGAGAGAATTGTGAACTAATGTCTGGGAAAGGGCTGTACTGGAGTGAACAATGGACACTGAGACTCCACTAGCCAACAGTGCAGTCAGATAGTCATTGAGCTGTAAAGATTCAAATAATCCGGTCTTCACAATGATGTACTGAGTCCAGTTCAGCTGAGGATACCCACAAGTGAATCCTAACACAGAACACAAAGGACTGCCACCAGGCACTGCAGAAAGCCTTGGCTAGCCAGGGAATGCTACAATGACAGAACTTTTTATAAAAAACACACTCACCCATCTTCATTGCCAAGAGCCATGACTCTGCCATCTCCTTTCCAGCTGATCTCTGTGTGCACAGGCAGCTTGTACTAGAAAGCAAAGTAAGCCAGGCATGGGTATAGCATTTCCTTTCCACTCTTCATCTTACCAATCAATGACATCATAAAGGAAAACAATCCCTGGAGTTAAAACATGTTCTAATTTCGAAGGGCAGTTTTCTGGACTAACAGTGCATTTTGCCAGAGTTGCTGAAAACATGTACTCTGACTAGTTTGTTAAATGGGACAGAGGCCAGTAAATACAGTCTGCAGCTTTCCACCTTACAGAATAAAGCTAACCAAAGGGCTCCTTCTACCCTCACAGCCCCTTAGTCATTTTCCCACGAGTCTACTGCTCAAAATGAGATCAGCTGTTCCTCGGGATCCTGTCAAGACCTTGTCTGCTTGCTTCTTTTTCTTAAAGAAGTGTGTACATGTTGTTCATAAGCATGTGTGTGTGCCCGCGCATGTGTGTCTGTGTAGAAGTCTGAAGACAACTTTGGGATTAGAATCTCTCCCTCAATCTTACAAAGGTTTCTGGACAGAATTCAGGTTGCCAGGCTTGGTGGCAACCACTTTTACCTGCTGTGCCATTTCACTGACCCTGCTTTTCTTATTTGTTTCTTTTGTCCACTCCATTTATGTCCACAGCTTTTTCAAAGTTATTTATGTGAAAAGATTCCAAATTTCTATTTCCTGTGCAGAATTCTCATTTGAACTCTAATATAGAAACTTGCTGGAGAGATGGCTCAGAGGTTAAGAGAGCTGACTGTTCTTCCAGAGGTCCTGAGTTCAATTTCCAGCAACAACATGGTGGCTCATAACCATCTATAATGACATCTGGTGCCCTCTTCTGTATACTATATACATAATAAATAAATAAATCTTAAAAAACAAAACAAAACAAAAAACCTCAGCTCTCACTCAACTAAAATCTTGTCAGGATAGGAATTTTGGATGTTCATTATTGGATGTTAACATATAAATAACATTGAAGAATGAAAGAATACAATCAAATATGACTTATGAGTATGTTACTTTGTGGTAAGCATACAAAAATAAAAAGCAGCAATTAAAACTGCTCACTTGGAAGGGTAAAGAAACCTCAACATTTATGATTTGAATTAAGGACAATTGTAGAAGCCAGGCATTGTGGTGCGCATCTATAATCTTTAGCACCTCAGAGGTGGAGGCAGGAACTAAGTTTGAGGCTAGCCTGGGTTATGTTTGATCCTGTCCCGAAAAAGAAAGAAAGAAATAGTTGAGTCATACAAATACAATGACACAAAGTTAAAGAAAATGTGACTAAATGTAAGATCTAAGCAAAGGACCCAAGAGGACTTTTTTGCGCTGTTGTGCACGTGGGACCCTGTGCACAGATTTCTGTAATCCCAGTACTTGGGAGGCTGAAGCCAACCCGGCCTAATAGAAAGTCACTGTATCAAAAGACCAAATGAGGCCTGAGCAGAGCCATATGAAGTCACTGTCAACAGGGCACTTCTGGTTGAAAGGGTTAGCTTCAAAAGGATGCACACCTTTACTCCCAGCGCTTGAGCAAGGCAGGTGGCTCTCTGTGAATCTGAGGACAACTTGGTCTACCTAACAAGTTCTAGGCCAGCCAGGACTACATATGGTGAACTCTGTCTCAAAACAAAAAAACAAAACCTCAAATCAGACATTGCAATTAGGTCTCTCCAATCCCCCACAAGGTTCTCTGCTTTACTCAATGGTGTAACAGGCAACTTACAAATTCACCAATAGCTTTATCAACTTTCTGAGAAGTCTGGCTAAGCATGATAGGCATCTTTTTTTTAAATATTTATTTTTTATTTTATGAGAATTGGTGTTTTGCCTGCATGTATAACTGTGTAAGGGTGTCAGATCTTGGAATTAGAGACAGTTGTTAGCTGCCATGTGGATGCTGGGAAATGAACAGTCAGAAGAACAGTGAACTCTGAACTCCAGAAGAACAGTCAGTGCTCTTAACTGCTGAGCCATCTCTCCAGCCCCATGATGGGCATCTTTACAGATGGATGGCCTGAGTAAGAAAAACCAAAGGGAGTCGAGTGGACTCAGTCCGCTGGAACTTACTCTGATGGCATTGGTGTCCCTCACGAGTTTGTTGATGTCGAAGGCCTCTCCGCTGAGTTTCCAGGGGTTATGCTGCAGCACAATGCCTTCCCCTCCACAGCTGTACAACGTGAGGGAAGGCCTATCTCCTTCCCCTCCTATGAGAGAAAAACTCTTGAGTTTCTCCCTTCAGCGGTGTAGCTGCTTCCATAGCTACATCCATCCTTGGCATGCGCACCAAACTGTTAACATCCATCCTCACTTTCCACCCAAAGCTGGAAAATGACCTAAAGTTAGGACAGAGCCACCCTCCTACCAACCTGGAAAGCTGTGGGCACAAGAAAAAGTATTGTTAACTTCTGAGCTATGTGTTCACAGTAAGGCTCTCTGACACTCAAGATGTGATCAGAGAAAAACACTATGGTCGAGGGCTGGAGAGACGGCTCAGAGGTTAAAAACACTGGCTGCTCTTCCAGAGGTTCTGAGTTCAATTCCCAGCATCCACATGGTGGCTCACAACCATCTGTAATGAGATCTTGTGCCCTCTTCTGACATGTAAGCACACATGCAGGCAGATCACTGTATACATAATAAATAAATTAATTAAAAACAAAACAAAAAACCCACTATGGTCTCAGATAAAAGCTTGTGACAATGTAGTTTTTCTTCCAGAAAGGTGAATTTTACTGTTTGTGCAAACACAGAGTTCAGGACTGCCATGCCCAAGGAGGGGTGTCAGGGCACAGCCCTTAGCTGTAGAGCTAGCCTCTCATTTGGCACACACCTCTCTAACCCTCACCCAGAGCTAGTCAAGGGAACCCTGCACTTGAGCACAGGAAGAAAGAGTGTGGACAGCCTGTGACCCCTTTGAGAAGCCATTAGGGAAGTCATTACTTTAGGGACAGCGGTGGCAGCCAGGTGGAAAGTGAGGGCGGAAGGGTTACAGGCAGACACAGACCTTAGCAACTAGAGGCCAGCAGCCAGCCTGTGCTTGCTCTGTACAATGGAGACCCAGCACAAAGGTAAGCAACACTTCAGAGCTGGGGAGGTGGCTGTCAAGGTTTTCCTTTGGCCATCATATCATCCACCTCCGCTGCTCTCAGACTCCGGGAGGCAGGGTGCACACACACATATACAGACACACCAGCTGTCAGACTCTAATTAGAATTAAAGGGTAAGAATGACTCAGGGGCTGGAGAGATGGCTCAGAGGTTGGGAGCACTGACTCTTCTTCCCGGGGTCCTAGGTTCAGTTCCCAGCAACCACATGGTGGTTCACAACTGTCTATGGTGACATCTGGTGCCCTCTTCTGTATACTGTATACATAATAAATAAATCTTTAAAGAAAAAAAAAAAAAGAATGACTCAGACACTTACCAAGTGACATTGTGGGGACTGGTGGCCCCCAAGCCAACCTGTACACAGTCTTCTTATGATATGTGCTTGAAATCTGTGGAGGCCTGTGAGTACGGAAAACGAGATGTGAATAAAGAGGCCCACTAGAAAACAGAGCATCTTTCTCTGAAAGGTGCTCCCTTTCATGTGGTTGTTGATACTAGGGAAAAACAATTTAACTTTGCCCCAAATAGTTGGTTGTTAAAAAGCAAACCCTTAACTTACCATGTAATAATGTCATTATTAACTTGGCATTTCTGCAGCTATGAAAGAGCACATAGGCCGTGAAAACCAGTCATCCAACCTGACGGATGACAGGCCACCTCACTCCCACCCTCATGACATGGATCTGGCCTTGGAACTCATGGAGATCCATTTGCCTCTGTATCATAAATGGAGGGATCAGAAGTGTGCACGACCAAGCCAAGCCAGCACCACATTCTTAAACTACAATAAAACCTGAAAGAAGGCAGATCTCCAAGGCTTCTTATTTACTGTATTTCAGAGGACTTGCTCTCAGGGACATTGAGGCTTGACTTCCTGGGAAAAAAACGGCACTGACAGGACTTTTGGTGTCCATCAGTCTAGGTATGGATTTAGAACTCCAAACCACTGTTAACAAATCATGCTGCTGACTGAAGTACCAGACACACCACCGACAATACAAATTTCTTTGGCTCAAAGCAACAAAATAAACCATGCTGATGTGTCACAGTGACACTTTCTGACCTGCCTCACTGCTTAACTACTAGTAGGCCGAGTACTCCGCGCTGCTTCAGTCACCACTTCTGTTTAGTTATCTGCCCCTTTGAAGCACTCATGCAGACATGGGTTCTACATAAAAACTTAAAGCACTGCTTACGGAGTGGGAAAGGGCTTGGATGGTTAGCATTCATGAGGCTATGCTAGTCTGGATGCGAGTGGTCCCAGTAAGTGCCCACGGTTGAATTCCTGGTCCTGCTTGGGAAGGTGGGGCCTTGATGAAGGTTTGTCACTGGTGGATGCTTTTAAGGTTTCAAAAGCCAGCACCATTCCCAGGTTAGTTCCCTCTGCCTCATGCTTGTGAATCAAGTGTGAGCTCTTAGTTACTCCTCCAGTGCCTGTCTGCTACCATGCTGGTCATGAACTCACTCTCTGGAACTAGGAACCCCAATTAAACTCTTTTGTAAGTGACTTTGGTCATGGTGTCTTATCAAAGCAGTAGAGAAGTACCTAAGACAGATCCCTAGCACAACAAAGGAAAGACAGAGACGGGGTAAGGCACAGGGAGGAAGGGTATGCAGAGAGGGTAGGTCTTGTATCCTTTTCCATGAAGGGACAGTGGGCAGATCAGCCACTGTAGCCATGTGGCTGCTGTGAGGTGAAAGCAGACTGCAGGATGCAATCAGTGAGTATGGATGAGTCCCTAAGAATTATTCACAACACTGAGACTGTCATCCTGTGTTTTCCTATGTCATGGAACACTGGCTCTACCCCATTCCCATGTTTAGAAAGGAACACTCTGAGACACATGCTGCTCTTGTGATTTGAAATGTGGCCAGTATTGATAGGTAGGCATGTATGGCAAAGGGCTCCTGAACTGAACAAGCAGCTATCCAGTAATCAGGCCAGCTGTGTCCAATACACAGTCTAAGACAAAAATATAAATCCCAAATGTCACCTAGAATTTGCTAGAAGTCATAGTCAAAAAAGAGCAAAGGAAGCCAGACATGATGATCCCTGAATTCTAGCTCAACATAGAGATGTTGCTTCAAAAAGGAAAATAAATAAATAAATAGGCAAAGGAACAAGTGATTTAGTATATGTTAAATAATTCACTAAAGTAAATACATTATACAATCCTATAGGCATTATATAATGCCTATAGTCCTAGAACATAGAAGGTAGACCAAGAAAAACCACAGGCCTCTACTGTGGAGTTAGTTCAAGGCTAGCATGGAAGAGAGGCTGTCTCAAAACAAACAATAATAAAAGATTACAGCTGTGCAGTGGTGGCACACATTTTTAATTCCATTACTAAGAAAGCAGGTGGTTCCCTTTGAGTTCTAGGCCAGTCTGTTTTGCAAATCAAGTTCCAAGACAGCCAGGACTGTTACACAGAGAAATCCTGTCTTGAAAAACCAAAGAGATTATTCACAAGCTCCTTTATATTCTTTTTTTAAAAGGCTACTTCTGATTTTAAGAACACAGGCATTTTGTATCCATTTGTGTACCAAATGTGTGCCTGGCTGCCCATGGAGGTAAGAAAAAAGCATCAGATCCCCCTGGAACCGGGGTTACAGACAGCTGTGACCCATCATGTGGGTAACACAGAACCTGGGTCCTCTGAAGAGCAGCCAGTATGCTTAACACCTAAGCCATTTCCCCAGCCCTATTTTACACTCTTTATAAACACTAAGACTGTAAATAACACATCACACTTGGGCTCCCAGCTTTTCAGAATTCTGTCACCTGTGTTAAGGATTGTTTAGGATGAAGCAGTTTGTTCAGTAAGTTGTAGGTAATAGAGAAACTGGCATCAGGAGATGAATTTCAGCCAAAAGGAAACAGCAGACAAGTTCAAGATGAAGAGGGTTAGAAAAATGCACCAACACTACAGAAAGCAGGTGTTCCAGAGAAAAGGACAGCTAAGAGAAAACCAGGAACCCAAAATTACCTCAGAAAACGTCCATCTTTCACCTAGGAAATATGTCTATGCTCCAGATATCAATGTATAACAAATTTGAAACTTTCTCATTCCTAACAAGACTTTACAACTATACAGAATACCACCTTCATATTGTATCTGCTTTTCTTTCTTTTTGTTTTGAGAAAAGTGTCTCCTTATATATACCAGGCTGGCCTCCAACTCAAGAGATCCATCTACCTCAGCCTCCTAAGAGCTGGGATTAAAGATGTGAACCACTATGCCCCACTTCTTCACACTGTCCAAGCTTTATTTTGTATTTTTGATGCTAGGCAAATGCTCTACAAGTCAACTATATCTCTACCCCGAGACTGACTACATGAGACACCAAGAACTATAGATAAGGCACATGTGTGTTCCTCCATTAGTCTTTCAGCTTTGCATGTATCTGGAAACTTTACAAAAAGCCACTAGTTTATCTTGGTGGCTTTTTTTTTTTTTTTTGAAATATAAATTTAATGTTTTTTGTTTATTTATTTAATTGGTGTTTTTCTTCCATATATATCTGTGTGAGAGTGTCCGATCCCTGCAACTGGAATTACAAACAGCTGTGTGCTATATGGATGCTGGGACCCATATGAACCAAGGTCCTCTGGAAGAGCAGCCAGTGTTCTTAACTGCTGAGCCATCTTTCCAGCCCATCTTGGTAGTTCTTGAATACCAGTCCAGCTAAACTGTCATCACCTGAAAAACTAATTTCTTCTCATTCTTTTCCTTTCTTTTTTGAGACATGATCTCTTGTGTTTACCAAGTTGGCCTATAACCCTTGACCTTCCTACATTTACTTCCCAAATGCTGGAATCAATGATGTGTACCTATCTGTCAGTTTGAGCACCAGATAGTAAACCCAGGTCTTCCTGAACACTAGTCAAGGTCTCCTCCACTGAGCTACATCCTCAGCCCCTCAAAAAGTATTTTTAAAAAATTCTGAGTTCTGAACCTCAGTACCGAGTCCAAAGATTCTACTTTAAAACAGCTTCATCGTGCCAGGTTTATAGACTCAATGTTCAACCTCACATCACGGATGTTCTGGTCTCTAAGCTGAGGGACAGTCACCATACTCACTTGTTGGAACAGGTGTCATACAATCCCACTTTTCCATCATCAGTTCCGAATGCCAAGCAGCCTTCCTTGTTTGGGTGCCAGCATAGCTACAAGAGAAGTTTCCAGATGAGAGATGAGCACCTGGAAAGGAGTCTGCACGCAGTCCTGACTGTTTCATGGGAAACTTTCTTGCTCTTCATTTAATTCTCATTGTTTAATAAGAAAATGAAAAATTAAAACAAGATTAAGGGCCAAAAAGGGCTCAGCAGGTAAAAGCACTTGCTTCTAAGTTTCCCCACTGAGTTCAAGCCCCCAAACCCACACGAAGAAGGGAGAACTGACCTCCAAGTTAAAGTCACTGCATTCTCACCACTCACAAGCCAGGGCTAACCCCACACGCCTCAAACACTTCAGCAACCTCACAGCACTCTGTGAACTAACCAGAGTCTAGAACACCCAGGGCTCAAACAGTGGCAAATTCATACTTCATCACAGACACCTTTAAACATCCTTTGATTTATAGCAGTGTCTAAAAAGAAGCTGAAAACCATCTCCAAGAAGTCCTCTTACCGCTGTAACCTTGGACTTGACACCTTGCCAGAAGTTTTTCACATCATAGTTGTTTTTTATGGAAAGCGTATTCCACACCCGGATCATACCGTCCCCAACACCTATGGCCAGGCAGCCCACGTCCACAGGAGAAAAGGCCAGGCTGTAGGCAAAACCTCCAAGAGAAGGCAATGTCCAACAGCACTCTAGGGTAGCCATATCCCAACATTTTACCTAAAGAAGTGTGAAGGTTCAAAAGAAAGCAAAGAAATGGGGGTTAAAAATTAAATATTACAAATGGGGTTTAATTTAATTCTTCAAGAAGGAACTAGAAGAAGCTTCTCTTATGAGGAAATAAATCTTCAATTTATCACAAAGTTCAATCTAGGAGCACATACATTCCCATGCATATTCAGTGAACTCGGTACCCTGTAACTCAATCAGTAATAGAGAATACAGGCTTGCCAGCTCCCCAGGTCACAGCACTGCTGACCACCTCTCACAATGGAAAATATGCACGGCCTCCACAAAGACTATCAAGAACTGCTGACTCATAAGTCATGCATTTCATGCCCAGGGGTGCAGAAAAACAATGACGCCCAAATCAAGGCCTAGGGCGGCAGCCCAGTTGATAGACACCTGTTTACCATAAAGCCATGGCTCCAAGCCCCAGTACAACCAGGTGTGGTTACAGCACTTAGTAAGTGGAGGCAAAGGATCAGTGTTTCAAGGTAGTGGGGACTTTAAAGCCAGAGTAGGCTAGAGTCCTGACCCAAAGTGTCTTGAACTGGGTGGTGGTGGCACAGGCCTTTAATCCCAGCATGTGGGAGGCAGAGGCAGGTCTAGGACAGCCAAGGCTACATGGAGAAGCCCTGTCTGTCTCTTGCTGCTTTTCACAGCCTCTGCTGTTGCTGCATCCCATGCACTTGATAACAGGGGCTCTGAACTGAAATGCTGAGATATGTATGAGGACAGACACTTCCGGGCCCCATCCCTGTGACACGCCACTACTCTGAATGAGGACAGAAACCACTTCTTACATCTCTGTCCATGGAGATGGACAGTAGCAGCTGCTTGCCATCCTCAGTCTTCAGAGGACACAAATTGAACACAATTCTGGAGTGATTCTGCCCTTCTGCTGAGGTGCTGAAGAGTGTGTACTTCCGTCTCCATGACTGAGTGAGGTCCCACAGCAGCAGCTCACCTCTGAGAGAACAAGAGCACATCTCTTACCAGCTAGTCAACTGTGGCTGTCTAGCCAGGTCTGGAGCCTCAGTAGTAGAAAAATGTGATAAATGCTCCCTTGGTCACTTGAAAGACCCAAAGTGTCATGGAGGAGAGAAGCTTCATCATCTTCTCAGCTCAAGAGGCTGCGACAGGAAGCAGTCGGCCACGGGGAATATTCTTCCAGAATCTACAAGTAGGCTGATCAGTTTCTGACAGAGCTTACAACTAGCTTAAACTGTCAGTCCCAACTGCTGGGCCTGCTGCACAGCCCCTCCCCTGGCAGCCACACTTTCTGGTTTACAAATTCACTCTGTGCCCAAATAGAGCTGCTTTTTGCCGGGTGGTGATGGCGGTGGTGGTGGCAGCACATGCCTTTAATCTCAGGACTCAGGAGACAGAGGTGGATCTCTCTGTGAGTCCAGGTCTATAGATCAAGTTCCAAAACAGCCACAGATACACAACACCCCCGCCCCAAAAAGCAAAACAACAAAACAACAACAACAAAAAACACCTTTTAGTGATGTGCACATTTTTTAACTCAGTTATTGGGAAGGCTGAGGCAGGAGGATCACAAATTTAAGGACAGCTCCACTACAAAGTGAGAACCTTCAGAAATTAAACAAGGGCCAGGTGTGGTGATGCACAGCCCTTGATGGCAGCACTGGGGAGGCAGACACAGGTGAACCTCTGTGAATGTGAGATCACACTGATCTATAATAGAGTTCCAGACTAGCCACAACTACATAGTGTTACCCTTTCCCAAAAAACAAATCAACAACAAAAAAGAAACAAAAGGGCTGGTGATGTAGCTGATGGGTAAAAGTACCTGCCTCCAGGCCTGATATGAGTCCTATCTCTGAAATCCACACAATGGAGAGAAACTGATGTGGGTGTCTTTCTGTATGCTGTAAATTACCACTGGATAATAAAGGAACTGTTTTGGCCTACAGCAAGCCAGCTTATAGGCAGGTGGGAATTCCAAGAATAGATAAAGGAGGGTGGAGTCAGATGAAGTTACTGTGAGCTGACCCCAAGAAAGATGTAAAAGTACAAGTAAGCTACAAGCCATCAAGCCACATGGCAAGACATGGATTAATAGAAATGGGTTAAGATGTAAGAGCTAGTGGACTGAAGAGATGGCTCAGAAGTTAAGAGCACTGACTGCTCTTCCAGAGGTCCTGAGTTCAATTCTCAGCAATCATATGGTAACTTACAACCATCTATGATGACATCTGGTACCCTCTTCTGTATACTATATGCAATAATAAATAAATCTTTAAAAAAAAAAAAGATGTAAGAACTGATAATGAGCCTAAAGCCATAAGCCAAACAGCATGTAATTAATATAAGAATTTGTGTGATTATTTGGGAGCAAGCAGCTGTGGGCGGTCTGGATCTCAGGGCTAGCATGGGTCAGAAACTTCTTACTACAAGAATCAATTCCTAAAAGCTGTTCCCTCAACTCCACACACACCGTGGCATACATGTGCAAACACACACAATAACTACATCTGAAATATTTTAAACAAAGCAAAGAAACTACAACATATGCTACCTTTACTCTTGTCTACAGAAAGGAAAAGGAAGTGCCTCTGGAAGGTAGCAGAAGGAAGGACGCCTGTGTGCATTTACTCTTAAAACTTCAATGTATAGGACTACCACTTTAAAAAGTTTTTTGAGGGGCTGGCGAGATGGTTCAGTAGTTAAGAGCACTGGCTGGGTTCAATTTCCAGCACCCATATGACAGCTCACAGCTGTCTCTAATTCCAGTTCTAGGGAATCTAACACCCTCACACAGACATATATGGAGGCAAACCACCAATGCACATAAAAATAAATCATTTAAAAAAATGTTTTTTGAGTCTTATTATGTATCCCAGGCTAGCCTGAAGATCATTCTGCTTCAATCTCCAGAGGACTGGTTATTTTAGGCATGGTAGTCCATGTCTAAAATATATTTTTCTTCATATTTAGCTTTAATTTATAAAAGTCAACCAAACTTGCAAAGTTTAAGATTTATCATTTTTGAGGTGGATGATCTCAGGAGAGGATGTGGCTAACATTCTGGGCAACTTGCATGTGCTTTTCTGTATTGTCTTATTTAAAAGCAAGAAACTAGCCTGTGAAATTCTTTGTGTCTTTGGCAAACGGGCAGCTTAGCACACTGTGAAATACTTATTCAGTCTTTGCTCTTTTCTGGCATATATCTCTGAAGCAGTATCTTTTGCACATTAAGCTGATATCTGCAGCCTCAGGTAGCTTCAAGGTGTGGGCTGGTCACTTAGCAGACCCAGGCAGGCAGGACAGGGAAGTGACTTGCATTCCCAGCCCAATCTTAAAGAAGAGTAGGGATCAAGATGAGCTGGTCACTGACAGCTTCATTAATTACATATATGCAATGATGATTTTAAAAACCCAAAGAAGGAATAGAGAGGTCTTTTCTCCCCGACATGCTGCTCTGGGCATCTCAACTGTACCACCCTGAACATTCGGATAAATGCCAACAAACAGAACCAGGGAGTCCTGGTTTACATACAGAGCAGCTGAAGTCAAACCCCTAGAGTTTTCAAATAGCATGGACATGGGTGTGTGTTAGGGACCGAGAAAGCATCTGGAACAATAGCCCCCTAAGCAAATAGCACCTGGAGTCTGGCAAAACTGTCTTCACAAACACTCCCCTCCCCCCCATAATCACAAGAGGTACTTTCAGAGTAGCACAATGGCCAAAGGAACAGCCAGCCCTCTCCCGACCTTGGGACTCAGCCAAATTCTATCGGCCTGCCACCAGCACTCCCCGACCTTGGGAGATTCTCCGCTTTTGCTGCTGCAAACTTTTTCACTCTCTCCCTTCCCCCTGCCCCTGAGGGTATATAAATCCTGTTTTATTTTCAATAAATGAGACCTTGACACGACTCAGACTGACTCTGTCTTTCTTATGTGCTTGGTCTCCTTTCTCTCTCACCCCCCATTGGTATTTCAGGAGAAGCCTCCCTGAGCCTAACGAATAACTGATCCCGCTGGACGGGTCAGGTGTGTGTGTGTTGGGGGGTGAGACAAAGGGCAGAGAGATGGCTCACACTGCAAAGACACCCCAAGGAACTGTGATTCTGTTAGTAACAGCACAGGCCTCACAAATTTTTCCACCTATCATTTTATTTATTATGCCAAAATGCCTGGGGCAAAATGAGGCACTTGAGAAGTTGAGGCAGGAGGATCCTGAGTTCCAAACCAACCTGTACTGAAAGTGAGACTGTCTTAAAAAAATAGATAAAAAAAAAAAAAAAAAAAAAAAAGGTGAATTACAATACACAAACCTTGGTTATTTTTTCATTTTCTTTTTTCCAAGATAAGGTCTCTCTGTGTAGCCCTGGCTGTCCTGGAACTTGCTTTATAGATCATGTTGGCCTTAAACTTGAGATCTGCTTATCTCTGCCTCCCAAGTGCAAGGATTAAAGGAGTATGCCATCTATTTCTCCATTTTCTGAACATACCTGAAAACTGTCAAATCTAAACACGAAATATTATTTACTAGAAAGCACAACCCCAAGACTTACCCAAAGCAACTGGATACCAGCTGTGTTGGCTGGTTCTTGGGCCAATGAAGTGTCAACCAAAGACGTTCTTTAACTGTTGGGTCCACACCCCCTCCTCTTCTCTTCAGAAAGGGCAACTTCAAAACCATTATACCTGCAGGTTAGAAGAAAGTCAATGTACTCTCAGAACAGTGAAAGAGTAACCGGAACTCCTAGAAATCCTGACTCTGTTTACAAGCTGTCTGCTAAAGAAACAGTAAAACCTTGGCGGGTAGAGCATTGGCTCAATAACGTGCTTGCCAGACATGAAGACCTCAACCCAGGCACCCGACACTCACTAAGAAGTCTGCTGTGGTGGGGATGCAGACCCAGGTGGAGCCCCAGAGCTGGCCAGGGCTAGAGTGGCCTCACCACTGAGCTACAGGTTCGGGGAGATCCTGTCTCAAAACCCAAACTGACAGAAACAAGGAAAACTCAAACACGAAGAACTTGAGACCAACATCACCTCCATACATATGTGTGTGCACACACAAGAAGGAACACCTTCTATCATAGAGACATTACTAAGATGGAGGCTAACTCCCATCTAGCCATTTAGGCCAAACAAAGTTTTACAGGCTATCTTGAAAAATTAAAAGTACCTGGAGTTTCACCTCCAAGACCCATATAAACACCAGGCATGGTAGTATGTGCTTGTTCATGTGCTCAGGAGGCAGAGGCAGGGCCCCTGTCAGGTCCCACGTCAGGGAGTATCCTGGCTCCTGGGGGTTATCGTTTGGTCTGCAGATGCTTGTGCACACAAATGAACATAAACACACTCGAGGATTTTTGTATGGAAAATGAGCTCCTAATTAGAATGAGAATCTACTTCAGTTCTTCAACAATTTCAGGACAGTGGAATTTTCCTAAATCAGTGCTTCTCTACTCCCCTAATGCTGCCACCTTTTAATATGGTTCCGCATATTGTGGTGACCCCCCAGCCATAAAATCATTTTCACTGCTACTTCACAATTGTAACTTTGCTACTGCTATAATTTAATGTAAGTATCTGATATGCAACCCCTGTGAAAGGCTCCTTTGCCTTAAAGGAGTTTCGACTCACAGGTTGAGAAGCAGTGTCCTAGTTGGCTATAACTCTACTGGGGGTAAATCTGGCAGCTAACTCATTGTGTTGAAGAAATCTCCACGAGTGCTGACCCGGAGGGCTGAAATGTTCATCAGAACCACAAGCACAGCTTTAAAAACAAACATGCCAGGTCTAAACTCAGAGATCTGATTCAGGAGATTCCAAGGAGTCCAGAAAACTGCACTTTCCAGTACTCTACAGCAGGTCTTCTTTACAAGGGGAATCCAAGGCCACTGTGCACAACCATAATGTTCAGGGATCCTCAGACAGGTGTCCAGTTGGGGGTATGTGTGTTCAGATTTGAACAGAGTAGAGATCCTGACAAGATAGTTCAGTAGTCAAAGTGTTCACCACAAATCTGATGACCTGAGTCTGACCCCCAGAACCCACATAAATGTATAAAGAGAGAATCCATTCCAGCTGCCTGACCCTCATATGCACATACCCTAACAGCAATAAATAAAAATCTTGCTCTCAGATGGGTCCCTGTGAATCTCAGGCCATCTTGGTCTACATAGCAAGTTCTAGGACAGCCTTGTTTTATATGGCAGACATGGCTCCTTCAGTCAAAGCAGGGGTCATTGCCTTCTGGAAGGCACCAAGAAACAAACGCAAGGCCAGATGCCCAGAACAGAGAGTTCTAACCAGGACACAAGGAAAAACAACTTTCTGGTAACAGGTTTTGGACAGATAATATTATTTATTTATTTATTTATTTTTATTTTATGTGAATTGGTGTTTTGCCTGCATGTATAACTGTAAGGGTGTCAGATCTTGGAATTACAGACACTTAATAGCTGCCATGTGGATGCTGGGAATCGAACTCAGGTCCTCTGGAAGAGCAGTCAGTGCTCTTAACCGCTGAGCCATCTCTCCAGCCCCAGATAATATTCTTGGAATAAGAAGAAACAAGTAGACAATTCTACTGTAGCAGTACAGGCTTTGCAACCAAAGAAACACTGAGACAGAATACAGAAAACCTGTGAAAAGGCTCTCAGTGAGGTATTATCTAGATTAGTTTGGCCTTTGAGCATGTCTGTGGGGAAGAGATATATCATTGGATAGGTGGTCCCAGGCTGTACAAGAAGCCAGCCAAGCATAAGCCAGAGAGTGAGCTATCATGTGCCATTCCTCCACTGGATGGTTTCTGTTTCAAATTTCTGCCTTGACTTCCCTCAACGACAGACTGCAACCTACAAGTGGAAATAAGACCTTTCCTTCCCTAAGCTACTTTTATCAAAAGCTACAGAAAGGAAGCTAGAACTCAGCCTACAAATGGGTGGTGCCACCCTGGGTTTAGATCCTGAGCTGTGTCAGAGTAGAGAAACTGAGCAGCAGGTGTACGTGCACCGGCCCCCCTCTACTGTGGGCATGACTAGCTGCTTCAAGTTCATTCTGACTTCTCTAAAACAACGGACTGTGGGAGCTGGAGAAAAATGTCTCATCAGTTAAGAGGACTTGTTGCTTTTCTAGAAATGCCTAGTTTTCAGCACACACATGGTGACTAAGAACAGTTCATAATTCCAATTCCTAGAGGATCCAATGCTCTCTTCTGGCCTCCATGAACACATACACAGTACACAGATATGTGTATGCAAAACACCCAAACACATAAAATGAAAACAAATAAATCTTTTAAAAAATAATAAAATGATGGACTAAAACTTGGAATGAAGCTTAATACACTCTTACTCCCTTCAAGATGGCTTCTTGTGGGTGTCTTAGCCACAGAATAAAAGTAAGACGAACATTAGGATTAACCTTACCCCGTCCTCGGGAACAGCTCCAGATTCGAATGGTCTGATCTTTGCTTCCCGTGGCTAAGTAGCAGCCTTTTGTAATGGGGGTTTCTGCTATCAGTTTCCCATTGGGAATGTCAGGTTCTTCTAGAAAGAGATGGTGAGTTTATGTTTAATTTACACTGAACACACATTCGCGATTAAAAAATAAAAATAAGGGGCTGGAGAGATGGCTCAGCGGTTAAGAGCACCGTCTGCTCTTCCAGAGGACCCGAGTTCGATTCCCAGCACCCACATGGCAGCTAACAACTGTCTGTAGTTCCAGGCAAACACCAAGGCAAATAAATAAATAAATAAAGTTGTTTTAAAAAAAAAAATAAATAAAAATAAAAATAAAAAAAAAGTTACTTCCCAAAACTCAGCTCTCCCTTTTCTAGTCTGATCTGTGAGGCTCAAGCTTTACATATTAATTCCAAAGTTGCAATGCTACACTTAGTTCATTAGATCTACAGAGAAAAGATCTTCTTTGATCATCTCACCGGAGCTTTCCTCGTGGTTTATGGATAAAGAGTCTTCACCAGAGAGAGGACACCAGGCTATGGAGTGGATTTCATCATCGTGACCTCGAAACCTGTGAATGACTTCTCCCTTCTTACTGATGTCAATGATAACCACTATACCATCCTTGTAGCTGAAAAAGAAGTTAGAAATATTGCAGGGGCCAGCAGATTCACACTGCTAAGTCCCTCACTTTCGGAGCTTTAACCAAGCAGCCTACCTTTTTCTTTTCTTCCTGTCTTTTCAGAGACCAGCTCAAATCCCATGCATGCTTGACCTGAGACTCCAGATTCTACTCTTTTCTCTGAGGACTCCCTTCCCACTGTTCCCACTTCTTCTTACAGCTGTTTGCAGACCTCTAGGGCTGATCCTAATTCAAAAGACATGACTCCCTCCCTCCACCCAGTACCAGCTAGATTTACAGCTTGTTTACACTGCTGTTGCCCGAAAATAAATTAATTAGAAAATAAATTATTTAGAAATGTTACTAAAAAATAAAGACAGCTAGCTAATAAACTTTCCCCCCACCCCTTTTCAAAGACAGCCTCATACATCCCAGACTGGCCACAAACCCACTATGTGCTAAGAATGATCATGAACTTCTGATCTTCCTGTATCCACCCTATAAGTACTGAGATCACGGGCATGAGCCAACATAATTGCTTAATGCAATGCCAGGAACTGAACCCAGAACTTGGTATATGCTAGAAAAGCATTCTACCAGAGGAGCTACACCTTTAGCTCCACAACTGATACTGCTTTCCAACTACAAACCTAACAAGAACTATCACAGTGCATGGTGGTCTGAACAGAAATGGCCCCCACAGACTTATGTGTTTGAATGCTTGACCCACAGGGAATGACATTATTAGAAGCTGTGGTCTTGTTGGAATAGATGTGGCCTTGGTGAAGGAAGTGTGTCATTGGGGGCAGGGGCTTTTGAGATCTCAGATGCTCAAGCCACATCCAGTGTGGCAGTCTCTTCCTGCTGTCCCCACAACAGGATGTAGAACTCTTAGCTCTTTCTCCAGCACCATGTCTGCCTGCACACTACCATGTTTCTCGCCATGAGGATAATAGACTAAACCTCTATAACTATAAACACACCAAATGTTTCCTAAGAGTTACCATGGTCATGGTGTTTCTCTATGCCAATAGAAACCCTAAGACATACTGTACCCTAGAGCTTTGTTTGTCCTAATTAAGAAGAAACTGAAAAATTCTAACAGCTTTTTTTTTTTAAGTGAATTACTTTGCACACATTAAAAAGTATCTACTGGGGGTTGGAGTGATAGCTCAGAAGTGAAGAGCACTGGCTGCTCTTCCAGAGGATCAAAAGCCCCAACGTTCACAAGGTGGCTCACAACTGTCACTCATCCCAGAGGACCTGGTGCCCTCTTCTGGCTTCCCAGGGAATTGCAAGCATATGATGCACAAACATATGCAGGTAAAATATCCACACATGTTAAGAACAAACAAACAAAAATCAACCAACCAACGAACAAATCTTAAACCGGTGGCCTCCTAAAACCACCAGAAAACAGATATTTACATTAAGATACACAACACTAGCAAAATTAGTTATGAAGTAGCAATAAAAATAAATTTTATGGTTGGGAGTCACCACAACATGAGAAACTGTATTAAAGGGTTGCATATTAGGAAGGTTGGGAACCACTGCCTTAAAGTACCTACTACCTCGCTTAAGGAAAAAAATATTAACCACCAAAACAGCTTATATCTCCCCCTCCAAATTTCTGAGAGGTAGCCTATGTTTCTGATTCGTAAATTAGCATCCCTAGCCTTTCTTTATAAATGTTCCCAAATATGACACAATTTAACTTTGTACATCCAAAATCATAAGTAGTACCATGCATGAAGCTGGCTTTCTTATCTGTCCTGTTTGGGAGGTAGATATTAGGATACAGATATCCCTAGTTCAGGTATGTGGTGCCAGACCCAGAGCAGAGTCATCTGACACTCTGGAGTCAATGCCACACCAAAGGATAATATAAGTCAGCCACGAGAGAAAGAACACAGAACTAACATTCAGAAGGTGACTGGAAAAATCAGATGGTAAGAGGCAAGAAAACATGCCATCATGGCAAGAGGGGGAGTGGAGAAAAGTATGGAGCTAGAGATCACATGACACCAGGGCTGCCGACTTCTTCTCAAGACTGAGGCATACAAGGCAAGGAGAATGAAAAGCAGGACCGTAAGTCAACCCAAACCATCAGCAGACAATCTGCAGACAGCACGGTTCTTGGTACTCACCCAATGGCTACTAAATCTTCGTGATGAGGCGAACAGGTAAGACAGAAAATGGTCCTGGGCTCCGTGAAGAGGTGCTGGCTGTCATTTCTGTTAAGCCAGTAACAGAAAACAACTCCTTTTTCATCCCCAGAGACTATTAAGTCCTTAACCGTTGGAGACCAATGCAGTGCTGATATTGTGTGCTTCAAACAAAGCAAAGCCAGATGAGTCTCCTCTGTCAATGTTGTACTACAAACCAGCCTAATGTTAGGCACATTACAGGCACGTAAGAAATGTGCTGTAACTAACTGTATAGTAATATATTAAGTCTAAACTGAGAACTTTCTGTGATTTTGAGACACAATTTTACTCTGTAGTCCAGGATGGCTTGGAACTCAGAGTGATCCTCCTGCCTCAGTCTCCTGAGTACTAAGAATACAGCCATACACCATGCCTGGCTTTCAGGACAGACAGACAGAAATACACAAACACTTTCATTTCTGTGTGTTTGTGTAAACTCATGCCTTGTGTTTGAATGTGAGTGCTGGGGTTCCCTGGAGCTGGAGTTGGTTGTGAGCTCCCTTACATGGGTGGTAGGAACTGAACTTGGATCCTATGGGAAAGCAAGAAGCACTCTTATGTGTTGAACATTTTCTCCAGCCCCAAACTTTTATTTATTTATTTTTTTTATTGTGCTGTGGGGAGTATGTACCACAGCTGAGTGTGTGGCAGTCAGAAGACGACTCATGGAGCCAGTATTCTCCTCCTACTTTATGTGGGTCCCAAGGTGAGGCTATGCAGAGAGCTGGGGAGATGACTCAACAATTAAGAGTACTTGTTCCCAGCACCCAGATGGCGGCCAACGACCTGGATGAGTTCTCAACTCTCCATCACCAGACACCAGGCACACCAGTAAAATACTCAAGCACATACAAAATAAAATGAAAGAAAACAAAGTATCAAAACTCAGGCCATCAGGCTTACATGACAAGCATTTTGACCTGGAAAGTCATCTTATCTGCGCAGGTTTTTATTTTATATAAACCTACTGGCTCGATTAGACTTTGTAGGTCATGCTATCTGTCACTGCTCCTCAACTCTGTTGTTATGGTAAAAGCAGCCACACATAAAAATGACTAGGGGCTAGAGAGAGGGCTGAGTGGATAAGAGCACTGGCTGCTCTTCCAGAGGTCTTGGGTTTGATTTCCAGAACTCACATGGTAGCTCTCAACTGTTGTAATAGGATCTGGATGCCCTCTTCTGGTGTGCACAGAGAAAAACTATCCACACACATAGAAGACGTAGTGACTATATGTAGCCATACTTTAGTATTACTTTCATAAACAGGTAATATAGGTAACTAGTAGTCTATCTGCACCCCCCACCCCACCCCAGGACCTCACATAGAGCAGTCCTCATCTTTCTCCTTCCATTTCCCGAGTTCTAGGATTACAGGTGTGGACCACCTGCCCATTTGTGCAGTTCTAGGGGTTGAACCCAGGACTCTGTGTATTCTACTAAGTTACATCCCCTACCTTAAACTCGATTTCTTAAAAAAAAAAAAAAAAAAAAAAATGTATTTTTAAAAAGAGGTTTTGGAAGACCTTACAACATATCTAACTAATGAAAACAAATTATTAACATTCCTTCACGTGAATGAGACACAACACTCTTGAGGACTTAGGCTAAACATTACCTGATGAAGTGAGTGTTCTGTTACCACTGTCTTGGTCTCTACATCCCAGATTTTCACAGTCCCATCATCTGAGCTGGTGGCACAGAGATTGTATTGTCCAGGGTGATGAGAGAAACTGAAGCCCGATACTCTTTCGGTGTGTCCCACCAACTCTCCTACAACTGCAAGTAAAAGCACAATTATTTAACTAAACCACCATCCAGACAATCAGACCGCATGCTGCCCGATGAACAAGCAGACAACCAGGAATCACTTAACACAAGTGGAATAAAAACATCCACAAATTCACAACAGAAATGCCAGGTGCCTGTACTAGGGACTTCACACAGGTTCATTTTCTTTGAACCTCAGTATTCTCATCACGTTCTTTGTTGGGCCAAGTTCACAGGCTGTGGACAAACCAGTCTTAGTCCACAGGTGAACGTGAAAGTCATTTTTACTTCATCTTGCCATGGGTCGTAAGGAATAGAATAAGCTGCTATTTCATAACACAAGGCATAATCAAACCCTGGTTTTGTTTGCTTCATACTCTTTTGTGTCAGGACCTTGCTATGGAGCCCTGGTTGGCCTGGAACTCACTTATGTAGCCTAGGCTGGCTTTGAACGCGCGGCAATCCTCCAATCTCAGCCTCCCAAGTAGCTGGGATCACAGACAAGCATCATCGAATCTGGCACGAATTCAGACTCATTCCATTCAATCTACAGAAATCAGCAGCCTACACACCCGGTGAGAGCAACATAACCCCCGCCAGAACAGCAGCCACCCCAGGGGGCGTCCAACGGGGCCTTGGCAAGGGAGGAAGGCCAGGAGCGTGGTAAACTTCCCAGGCTAGGCTGGGCCATCCCCTCCGAGCGTAATGGTCCCACGTGCGCCCGTGGTACGAGCCGACGACCTACAAGCCCCGGAGGGCAAGGTAAAAAAGGCCATGCCGGCCCGTAGGGGGCTCACCTCGAAACGGGGGCGCCCCTGGGCTCGCGCCCGCGCCCGGGCCCACGCGGACGAGGAAGACGGAGGTCCGCGCAGCGAAGCCAAAGATGCCTCCGGGCGCCGCGTCGCTGCAGCGCGCGCAGTACCAGTTGGGGGACGGCGGCAGCGTCCGCGGCTCTGGTTTCATCTCCGCGGCCGCCCTAGCTCAGGCGAGCAGCTCCGGTGGGGTGGTCCGTAACCGCGGCGTGTAGCGGGAGGGGGCGGGACCGAATTGAACCCCGCCCTTGAAGGCAGGCGCTACGGAGCGCGCCGAGGTTCACGCCGCGCTCTCGCTTGCGTGCGCCACCTGGGCTGAATTTAAGGCCCTGAGGCTAAGCGTTTTCTTTAATTAAGAGTTTAGCCCTGTGGAACCCGCCAACCACTGCGGTTTTATTCTTCAGGGCAATTCATTATTCTTTTTAAAGATACATGATACATGGCGTACTTTTAGGGAGGTGTTTTGTTTTGTTTTGTTGTTTTCTTCTAAGAAAGAGTTTCTCTGGCAGTTGCAAGAATATGTTTAACTAAATACTAAAGAATGAATTAGAGCTCAGGCGTAAATCCCAACACTTGGGAAGCTGAGTGAGGCAAGAGGATTGCCATGAGCTTCAAGCCAGGCAGCCTGGGCTGTAGCGTGAGAACCTGTCAAAATAAAATGAATCAGGAATCAGAAAGGGCAGGAAGAATATCTGCAGTTGGGTTGGGATTTCTGACTGGGTTCTTGTTATTGAAAGATTAAAGAGCCTCCTCCTGCTTGATGGAGTGCTGATGTTGTGAAGAGAACTGAGTGTGGCTTGTGGTGTGGAGATTAAAAGGATGAGAGTCTCCCTACAACTCAAACATGAGCAGCATGCTCAAATTCTTCTGTACTTCTGCATTGCTGTTTGCCCATCCCGAATACAGTTTGAAAACTTGCCATTTCTATCATCAATAGAGAGCTCTTAAATATGCTAGCATGGTCTAAGGGCACTAAATTTGGAGGCACCTGGCCCCACACTGATTACTATTTTTGCCAGTAGCTCAGGTCAAATCTGTTTCAGATATTTCTCACTTAATAGTACTTGCCTTGCTGGATTGCTGGACCAAATGAGATATCGTATAGATATACATGGCAGCAGGTGCACACAAAAGTATTAGCTCATCTCTCAGTCAGCTTCTAGACCTGGTATTGTACATCATGTTTGAACCATTGGGTTTTTTGCTGTTGTTGGTGGTGGGGTTTTTTGTTTTTCGAGACAGGGTTTCTCTGTGTAGTCTTGGCTGTTCTGGAACTTGATTTGTAGTCCAGGCTGACCTTGGACTCACTGAGATCCACCTGCCTCTGCCTCCCAAGTGCAGGAGGCATGCACCACCACTGTACAGTCAAACTACCGGGTCTTTTATAGCTCACATGTCACAATGTATGTGTGTGGAGATCAGAGGACAACTTGTCTGAGTTGGCTCTCTCCTTCCACAATATGAGGCCTGCAGACTGAATTCAGAATCAGGCTCCACAGAGAGTTCCTTAACCAGCTAAACCACCTTGCTGCTCTGTTGTTGATGATGATGATGATTGTTTTGAGACAGTGTCTTACTGTGCAGCTCTGACAAGCCTGGAACTTGCTTTGTAGACCAGACTGGCATTGAATTCCCAGAGATCCTCCTGCCTCTGCCCTCCTAAATGCTGAGATTAAAGGTGTCAGCCACCATGCTGATCATTTTGGTTTTTGAGAGTTTTCTCAGTAATGTTCACAAACTTTGTGTAAGAAGAGTGGCCTTTCTTTTTCTTCCTTCCTTTTCTTTCTTCTTTCCTTTTCCTAATTCTTTTCTATTTCTTTCTTTTTTCTTTCTTGATAGGGTCTCATTATGTGGGTCTGGATGGCCTGAAATTTGCAGTCCAGGATTATCTTGAACGTGTGATCTTCTTGCTTCAGCCTCTGAGAGTACAAACACGTGCTACCACCATGCCAGGCTTCTTTAAGACAAAGCCTGACTTGTGTATCACAGTGTGTCTTTGCACTCACAATTCTTTAACACCAGTCTCCTGCGTGCTGATGTTACAGTCATTTCTGACAAGAACAATGAGGCCCACTGGGGACACAGTTTGATGAACCAGAGTGCCTCCATCTTAGGCTTAAAAGCTATCTTATAGTAAAAACAAACCAGGTTCATTCCTGTTTCTGATTAAACCAAGATTGGGCTATGCCCCACCTTAAGTACAAATGACTCTGTACTGCCTGTTCTAGGAAAGGACATCCATGCCTTTGTTTCAAAATCATCTTTCAACCCTACCTTTGTTGCAAAAGGTTGTTATGGCTACTTGTTATTATGATTACCTTGTTAGGACCACCTTACAATCATGTCTTTATTTCAGGAGTTATGACTAACTTATTATGCTTATGCCCTGCTCCTGTGACTCCACATATTTTGCCAGCCAAATCCCCTATTTAGAAGCCCTCAACCCCTGAGCTAAAACAACCTTGTTTTCCTCATATCCAATGCTGACCTCTGGAACTCTGCCTTAGGGGAAAGCTCGTGTACACGAATTAAAAAAGCTTGCCTTAATTAATTGCTTGTTTTAATTAATTTGACCGTGATGATTTGGGTGGGTGCCTTTCTTGTGTCTTTCTCTGGCCTCCCATTTTTGGGTTTAACAGGTTCCTCTGCTCTTTCATGCTGTTTATGGGTGAGACCACAGTTTTTCTGAATCCAGGTGAATTTCCGGAACCCCACTGATTTTTCAGTCTTTATGAGGTCATTCACTCGCAAAACAGGTCTGCCCAGACTTTAAACCTGAACTGTGCATTCTAGGTTTCCAAGACAACGCACTCGGAATTTCCCAGTTCGGGGCGGCTGGCCTCGGACTGCGCACGCGTGCAGTCAGCTGTGTTTTGAACTCCGCGGCTTCCGTAGGGTCAGACATGGCGGCATCCTTGTTGCGAGAATTGGGTAAGGCTTAAAGTTTTCCTAGAATTTGGGGACGAGGAGACAGTGAGAATCAGAGTTGACAGCTCGTATTCATGTTGCAGGTGCACTGTGGTTACCTAACCTGAGGATTCGGGCAACGCAGACGCCGCGGTAAGCCTGCCATGGAGATTCTGGCGGCCCAGACCGCGCTGGGTTTGCATTCCCTAGGGTTGCACGGCCCGTGGCTGTACTTTTTAACTCTGTGAGGACTGTTGCCCCTGGGAACTGTTGCACCTCTCAGTGTTTTCTAAACAGCCTCTTTCTATTTTCTGGCTGCGATTCGACTCTTCCACGTCGTGTGGTACACCAGCAAACATCCTAGTTTCTTCTGTGGTTACCATCTGGGCGACTTGAGGTTTGCCTGACTTTGTGTTGAACGCGTTCTCGGTGTTTCTCTTAGCGCCTCAGGCAACTGGAGTTTTGAACCTTTTGCTCTGCAGAGCGTTCTGGAGCCTTTCGAAAAAAGTTTTTTTATTTTTTTTGTTTGTTTGTGAGTCTACATAGGTCAGGCTGGCTTCCATCTCCCAGTCATAGGTTGGGATCCTAGGTCATGCAACGTTTGTCTCCTGACATAGGAGACAAACATTTTTGTGTAGAAGTTAAGGATTGCAGCTGAATTAGCACTGGTGTGGAGCCATAGAGTACTCAGGAAGTTTTGATTGCATATATAGTAGTTGTAAATTAATTGTTTTGTTTAGAGTAAAATTTTCATTTAATTTAATTATGGTAGTTTAGTACTTGCTTGATTCAGTTGAAGACCCATTTGAGTCTTGAGGGAGTTGTAAGTATTCATAAAACTTAGCCATTACTAATTCATGACACTTAATTTACCAATCATTATATTTAATTTGACAAATCTGTATTGAGGCTTTGAGAAATGGAAGGCACTGCTGTGTTCAGAAGGTATGTACCTCACTCTGAAGAAATCTTGTTTAATAGTTTATCATAGTGGCTTCTTAGAAGAAGGATTGAAGACAAAGCTGAGTGGTTCATGGTTCTGTCATCCTGTTGTGAGTGATATAAAAACTGTTAAAGGATTGAAGACAAAGCTGAGTGGTTCATGGTTCTGTCATCCTGTTGTGAGTGATATAAAAACTGTTAGAGGTTTTAGAGACATAGTCACATTCATCTTTCTTACACATGCGCAAACCAAAGCTCAAGGAAGTGACAGTGTACCCTCTGGTTTTAATAATGCAAGAAATGTGAACACCCGTGATTCATACTAGAGAAGGAAATTTGAAGCTGGGTACTGTAAAGTCTAGAGATCACAGGCTTGTTTGGAGGGGGAACAGGACAGATATCCTTTCAGTGGGCTTCATTGTCAATAATCCTGGCCATCAGTGCTATGCTGTGTTTGATGCTGCTAGGTGTGATGAATTAATTAGTCATCCAAAAACAACTGGATGAAGTTTATTTTACTCTCCTATGACATAAAATTATATCTGAAATTTACTGAGAACTCTAAGTGTCAGGTTAAGCATTTTATTAGCAGTATCTTATTTGCACTATTTCATTATGGCTTTAAATATATTTAGCTGGGTGTAATAGTGCAGGCCTTTGCTTCCAACATTCAGGAGGCAGAAGCAGGCAGATCTCTGTGACTTTGAAGCCAGCCTGGTCTACAAAGAGAGTTCCAGGACAGTCAGGCCTGTTATACAGAGAAACTCTGTCTCAAAACATATGTATATATACATGTGTATATATATATATATATATATATATATAATTTGATGGTTTCAACTACCTGCAGGTATTATCTTTAGTAATCCCATTTTGGCCTGTGGGGTTGTCCATAAGTGCCCCCCCCCAGCCCCTTTCATATGTTTCTGTGGTCTATGGTAGCTTGTGTGGTTTGTGCTCTGGCAAACTATTTCTTACCTGTCTTGCATACTTTCTGCTTAGGATCTTGTAACAAGGCACTGCCTCCAGAAGTTTGATTCCTTATAGTAGGAAATAGTGTATCAAGAACATAGTCTGGGGACTAGGGTGCTCCTGGCTCTAACTGGGTCATTTACTGTAGGAACTTTCATTCCTCGTATGTAGATATCTGCTGGCTTCCACACCAAGACTCTCAGTTGTCAGTGACACTGAGGAAGAGAGAAAGATAGAATCATGGATGCTGGAGGGACAGCTTAGCAGTTACAGCACTGGCTGCTCTTCCAGAGAATCTTGCTCCAATTTCCACTACTACATGTTGGCTAGTAATGAAAAAAAAACCACAGGTAACTGAGAGAATTATTTATTAAAAAGGTTTTATTGGGAAGCAACTTACTTATACAGAGTAAAACAAAACTCAGTCTCAGAGTTGCTGGAAGGCTGTAGACCAATCCACACTGTTAATGCCACCTGACCCAGTCTTCTTCACCATCCAAGAGTTTGAGAGAGAAGGGATTGCATAGGGGCACCCAGGATCTTAAACTGCCCCTCTGGCCATACCACGAATACTGGTGCCCAGAGGCCCCAAAGGTCAAGGTGGAAATACCTGCTCTCCATTACAGGCTAGCAGCTGTCTGTAATTCCAGGGGATCTAATGCCCTCTTTTGGCTTCCTTGGAGGTAATGCATATATGTGGAATAGACTTACTTACATACAGGCAAAATAATCATACACATACAATAAAAGTAAGCATTTATAAAATAAAAATAATAAACTGGGTTGGGTGTGGTGGCACATGCCTTTAATCTCAATACCCAGGAGATAGAGGCAGGCAGATCTTTGAGTTAGAGGCCAATCTGCAATTCAAAGCAAGTTCCAGGGCAGCCAGGGCTGTTATATAGAGAAATACTGTCTCAGAAAACAGACAAATAAAAAACAGCTCCCCCAAAACCTGGGCTTTGTGGTGAACACCTTTAATCCGAGCATTCAGGAGGCAGAGGCAGGTGGATGTCTGTGAGTTCAAGGCCGATCTAGTCTATAGAGAGCTCCAGGACAACCAGGACTACATAGAGAGACCCTGAGGAAAAAAAGCCACACACACACACACACACAAACACACACAAAATTAAAATATATGAACAATAAAATAGTTACTCATTTTTCTTACCTCAATAAAGAATTTTAAACTGGAGGACATAAGCATTCTTGTTACAGAAAAGGTATCTTGTGATACTCAGGCATAAAGAGAGGTTGGAGCCAGGTGGTGATGGTGTATGCCTTTAGCATTTGGGAAGCAGAGGCAGGGGCATCTCTGAGTTCCAGGTCAGCTAGAGCTACAGAGAAACTTTCTTGACAACCCCCCCCCTCCCCAGAAAAGAAGAAGGTTTGAAACTTTGTGTGGAGATGGAAGAGCAATGATCCCAGAGGCTGCTGATGTAGATGTGGAAGACAGCAGTCCTGAGCCAGGGTGGTTGTAGCATCTTCATCTGTAGCAAACTGTGGGGTAGATTTAGGCATTTTGGAACAGATTTCTGATTACTAATTGTTTTCACTTTCTTAAATAACAAAGTGAGTGCAATAAATAAAGTCTGCATTGCTGTGGATCTTGAATGACCCAGAAAGCCTGTCTGTTAGGGCAATTGCTATTGGGAGGTGGCTGAACCTTTCGGAATGGGTCCTGGTGGGAAGAAGTTAGGTTACTGGGGGCTTTGAAGATACCTTTCATTCCTCTGCTTTCCTATCACTCTGAAGTAAGAATATCTCTGCATCCTTACCATGCATTCTTGTTATGACTAAGTAGACCACCTTTAGTCTAGAGCAACAGGGCCGAGTACCACAGACAAGAACCTTTACCTGGGAGCCAATACACCAGTAAACCAAGCATCTGAGAGACAGTTTTTGGTAGCATCAATAAGACTTGGTGACCAGCCCTGGCAAGATAATTGAAGATGCACTCCAGTACACTGTTTTTCATGAAGGGTTTATTTGGTGATATAGAGTGGTTGCTACTGGGGAAGACAGGGGGAAGAATAGACTTTTGGGGTATGCAGGCCATTGGAATAGTGGCTTTAAGGTTTTCATTGCCAAGTCCCAGTCTGTTAACCAGCATTAACAGAGAGTTACCTCTCTGCTGGGTTTCTTTTCTTTTCTTTTCTTCTTCTCAACACCCTCCCAAGACAAGGTTTCTGGAACTCTGTAAACCAGGCAGGCCTCCACACAGATATTTGCCTGCCTCTGCTTCCCAAGGGCTGTGATTAAAGGAGTATGCCACCACCACCTGGCTTTCTTTCTTTCTTTTTTTTTTTTTTTAATATAGTATTTATTTATTTATTTATTATATATACAGTGTACAGAATAGGGTACCAGATTTCATTACAGATGGTTGTGAGCCACCGTGTGGTTGCTGGGAACCAAACTCAGGACCTCTGGAAGAACAGTCGGTGCTCTTAACCTCTGAGCCATCTCTCCAGCCCACCACCTGGCTTTCAATACTTGACATTTGCTGGTTGTATCAGACCTCTCCTGTTCTCAGGTCTGTCTCTTTGCACAGGTGTTAAAGGCCTTTGCCATCTGCGAGAATCTTTGTCTTCATCTCTGCTAGGTAAATTTTATTTAAGAGTTATCTTTCTATGTGTGGTGGCACACAGTCCTAGCATTTGGGAGGCAGAGTTAGGCAGATCTCTTCGAATTTGAGTCTACATAGACTCTGTTGTGTCTCGTGTGCTGTTTTTCTGTGTCTCTTAGTTTTACACTGTCTTCTAGTTATTTATTTGTCTCACATATTCAATAGGGCTGGGTAACTCCACAGGTCAGATAAGGAGTACATCCATTGTATCTTCTTCCAAGTCTTTTTTAGGACTAAATGATCAGCATTCACCATTAGGGCAAGGAGTAGCTTAATACTTGCTCACCACTTGGCTTATACAAGCTGCTAGTTCACATCTTAGCCTCCAATTAAACTGGCTCTGGGGTGTCTAGGTAAAGCCTTCTGTTAATGAACTTCCGGTTGGAAGCCACAATTGATGTGGCTTCCAAAACTGCACAAAAGTTCCAAGTTTCCAATGTCTTACAGACTTCTTTCTTTTCAGAGTTTTGCCCCAGTTGTGTATCCACACAAGTGCTTCTCTTGACATTTCTCGAAGATGGGAGAAGAAGAATAATATTGTTTACCCACCACAACTACCTGGTGAACCTCGGAGACCAGCAGTAAGTTTAGGGGTAGAAGTAATCTTCTAATTTTTTGGCTTTTTTTCTTTTGAGTCAGGTCTTACACAGTGTAGGCTGGTATTGAATTCAACACTTAGCCCAGGCTGGCTTTGAACTAACAGAAATCTGACTGTCCCTACCTCCTGAGCACTGGGACTGAAGGTGTGTGCCACTGTGCCTTGCCTGACCTGTACTTGTGTTTTTATGTGTCCAGCAGTGAGTTTTTGTTCCACGGTAAAAGGAAATTGTACAATAATTTTCATGTCCTAGTTAACCTGTGTGAATGTACCAGATTGCCTCTGTAGCCTGGATAGCCAGTGCTGCTGTTTAGTTGATGGCCTTTCAACTTTCCCAGCTGACCTAAAGGCTTGAGATGCTGATTTGTGACTGAGTGAGGCTTTTTGGTGACTTTAATTTTTAATTTTACTTATTTATTTTTGAGACAGAATTGATGTAGCCCTGGCTATTCTCACTATATAGTTCAGGTTGGCCTCAAACTCACAGAGATCTGCCTACCTCTTCATTCTGGGTGTTAGGACTAAGGTGTGCACCACCACGTCTTGCTGATAAATTACTAATAGCAAAGCATGATGAGCTGGCACTAGTTACCTTAACCATTGTGTATTTGAATATAGGCATAATTACTGTTTTGTTTCTTTTGGTAACATACAAACCTTTGAACCTCAAGTTTGTATTGAACCACTGGATGCCTACCAAAGATGTATCTACTTTTAGCTGCTCAGTATGAAATTATTATTTACATACTTCATATTGTCAAAGTTATTCTAGTCTGAGATGTAAAGCAACCTGTAGCTGTAAATGAATTTGTGGTGGTATGCATACACATCTGATAAAAAGTTAGGAGTTACACGTGAACCCTACCACACCCAGTGTAAGCAGTCCCAGGACTCAAACCCAGGGCCAGGCAAACTTTCTAACAACTGAGCCACAATTTCAGCCATTTAATTTAAAAACAAAAATTAAAAATATATTTTAAAAAAATTTTAAGTGATAACAGGGCTAATAGAAGAAGGTGGCCTTTAGAATCTTTGGGGAAGTTTGGGAGTGTTTTAGGGTTTCTATTGCTGTGAAGAGATACTGGCCACAGCCACTCTTATAAAGGAAAAAATATTTAATTGGGGCTGACTTACAAGTTCAGGGGTTTAGTCCATTATTATCATGGTGGAAGCTAGGTGTCCTGCAGGCAGACATGGTGCTGGAGAGGTAGCTGAGAGATCTGTATATGGATGGGCAGGCAGAAGAAAGAGAGAGAGAGAGAGAGAGCCATTGGGTCTGGCTTGAGCTCTGAAGCCTCAAAGCCCGGTGACACACTTCTTCCAACAAGGCCACACCTACTCTAACAAGCCCACACACTCTATCCTTTCAAATAATGCCCTCCCTATGAGTCTGTGGGGGTCATTTTCATTCAGACCACCACAGCGGGCACCCATGCTGGACTTGGATTCCTCCCATGCCTGGCTTTTCCCTCTGCCCACAGGCTTTCAGGTCTTGAGCAATCCACTTCACTTGTCAGTTTCAGTTTATAAAAGGATTGTAAGACGGTTCCTCTCCCCACTCAACTTACTGACTGTGAATTGCTCAATTGTTACTGGGTGAAAGAATTAGAGTTTCTGTTTCTTCCTTACTAATCTTTTAACATAGTGAGACTTTGAAAAAGAGCAAATTTTGTGTAAAAGGGAGAATAAAGTCTTTGTAGTGTTTTGTTTTATTTCCTGTGACAACAGTGTTGTCATTGGGCATAGAGTATAGCAAATAATACTTATGTCACTGTCACTTTGATAAATGTCACTTTGATAAACCTCTTATTTTTCTTTTTTTCCTACTTGCAAGGAAATTTACCACTGTAGGAGACAAATAAAATACAGCAAGGACAAGATGTGGTATCTGGCAAAATTGGTAAGCTAACATGACTGCGCTCACATGATACCCAAGAGAAGAAGCTGCGTGTTCCCTCTGAAGCCTTGAACATGAGATTATTATCCCAAAGAGTATGGAGTGGTGTGTGTTCAGTGACCAGCAGGTCATAAAGGAGACACTAAATCACAATGGAAATAGACACTGAAACAAGGGCAGCAGAATTGCTGCCAGCCAGAGCACCCAAGGCACTTGCTCATCTGTAGTAATGTTAATGCCGTGACACAGTAGTTCTTAAGTGTTTATCTTGGGGGGCTGGAGAGATGGCTCAGCGGTTAAGAGCACTGTCTGCTCTTCCAGAGGACCCGGTTCAATTCCCAGCACCCACATGGCAGCTAACAACTGTCTGTAGTTCCAGTTCCAGGCAAACACCAAGGCAAATAAATAAATAAAAGTGTTTTTTTTTTATAAAAGAAAGTGTTTATCTTGGAGTAGAGAGCCCAGGACACTTGCCTGCTTACCTATACAAACAATACATGGTACTGTTGGTTCTTGAGAATTCTCTTTGGAAAGGAGGAGAGAGAAATACAGCGCTATAGAACTATTTATTCCATGTGAGGAGGAAGAGTGTGGTTGGAATAACCTGTTTTTCAGTTGTGTGTGGCTTAATAGTTCTGAAACTGTTGTGCATAAAATTGTTGGTTTTGTGCTTACAGCATGTAAGTTTGATCTTAACTAAAAGATAGGATCCTTTTCAAACCTTGTTTTCTGTTTTGCTTGGGTTTAACTCACAGTGTCTAGACTCCTAATCGACTGTGTAAGGATCTTAGGGTCACTGTAAGGGATGTTGCTTTTGAGGAGTTTGTTCATTTCTCTCTCCTTCTTTAGATACGAGGCATGTCCATTGATCAGGCTTTGGCTCAGTTGGAGTTCAATGATAAAAAAGGGGCTCAAATAATTAAAGAGGTAAGACTTGGTGGTTGGGAGGGATGGGCATGCAGTCATCTTTAAGCCTAAATCTTGGATTCCTAAGATTTGTAGTATAAATATATTTTTTTTATGAGATACAGATTTAGGACTCTCGGTTTTCTTAAGTCCCTTATTCCCGAGAATAGTTGCTTTACAGAAATTTTTCCTCAGATGCCTTTATATGCACCAGACACTTTTCTTTTTATTGTTGATGATATGATTAGAAGCCTTACTTTGGACTGGTGCTAAAGATTAAACTCAGGGCCTAGCATATGCTAGGGCTGCACTCTACCACTAAACTGCACTTCCAGCCCAGACTTGGTATGGTTTTTGTTTTTCACAAGTCTCTTTTGAGGAGTAGGGAGCCAGCTTCCACATCGAGAACTTACGGGTTTGTATAAGCGTTTGGACGGAAGAGGAAGAGGCCCTGGCGCGTGGCACTCAGGAGACTTGGAAACTTATTGTCTCTGATGCTTCTCCTGTGGTCATCGGTTGTATTTGTACATAGTGGGTCCTAGGGGCTCCAACACTTCACTGGGCATAGTCCTAATGTGCTAGGCTGTTCCCTTTTTAGAAGGCTGGAGTTCTCACTCAAATTCAGCGTTCCTTCCAGTGTCATAGCCTAGGGTGTGATCTCTCCTCTCTTCCCTTCCAGAGCCTCCCAGGCTCAGCAGGGTGGGGGGCCCTATGTTAGTTCTGAGGAAGGGTTGCTCACTGTTCCCTTTTCCTCGGAACAACCAGCATTTGATGCCTTTAAACAGTTTGCTGTGGCTGGAAATGGTGGCACATGCCCTTAAACAGCTATATGAGCAGGCCTTTCTTGTTGTTTAAGGTACTCTTAGAAGCACAAGACATGGCAGTGAGAGACCATAATGTGGAATTCAGATCCAACTTATATGTAGGTAAGATTTTTTTTTTCTTCAGCGCCATGGATTTCTTTCACTTGATGCCAAGTTTGGTGAAAATGGTCTTTGGTGTCTGAACACTTAGGACAGTCACCGTCTGGTAGGGACTTTCTTTAGCCCTTAGCACCTCAGCATTCCTCTGTCATGAGTGACAGATGTGCTAGCTTCTAGCTGCCTGTTCTCACTAGAACTGAGGGCATGGATTCTTACCAGTGCTTATTACACAGGGATTTCAGGGCTGGCTCATGCTGCCTTCTGAGAGCCACAATAAAACTGGGAACTACCACAAATTATCTGGAAGATGGGTTAGTTGTTGTTTTTGTGTATACACTGTTAGTACCAGCACCCAGGAGGCAGAGGTAGGTGACTCTCTGTGAGTTCAAGGCCAGCCTGATCTACATGGTGATTTCCTGGACAGCAAGAGCTACCCAGAGAGACTCTCCCAGGATGGAGGTTGTTGTGGGTTTTAGAAAAGATAGGTGAATTGTCACCTGGAAGGAAGTGAATGAAAGGCTGCATGGGTCTTTTTATAACAGGCCTCCGCCATAAGAGTGACTGAAATGGAGCCTTCTAGTCATCAGGGTGAAAGACCTGCTGACCTATAAAAGAGAGAGAGAAGCACAGACAGACCAAAACCACTGAGTCATCCAGTAAATGGCAGGCAAATGAATTACACAGTTCTTAAGAGAAAAATAAAAATACATGAACAAAGGTTCAATATCCTCAGCCAGAGTGGGTAGTGGGAGCCTTAAATACTCCTGATGCTAATATAAGCTAGTGCAGCCACTAGCAATCAGTAGGAAGAGCTCTCAAAAACTAAAGACACATGACACAGCTGCAGCTCTCTAAGCTCACATCCAAAGGACTTTTTTGAGTCAGCATACCACAGACCCATGTTTACTGGGGCACTGTTTCGAATATCCAGGATATGCACATGTGCACACACCACAGTGTGCACCATAGCTTGCTTGTGGAGGTCGGAAGGCAGTTTTGTGGAACCCTATCTCTGCCGTTTATGTAAATCCAAGGGCAAGCTCAGGTTGTCAGCCTCACATGGCAAGAACTTTCCCTACTGAGCCATTTTACCAGCACCATTACTGTCTTTACCTGAGTGTTGGAGGTGGAATTTTTCTTTGCTTGCAGGGTCATATTCAGTCTGTCCCCTATGCCTGCCTCTCATTTCCTCTTGTTTGTGTGCCTCTTACACATGGTTAGTGTCAGTGTGCCATGTTGTCTTCCTGAACAAGCTGACTGTGCTTGTATCAGTTGTATCAGGACGTGTTTGCTGCCCTCTGACAGGAACAGGGATGGAGGGTGATTCTGGTCTTAGGTCAAGTCTCTCCTTGGGGATGCCTCTTTATTTAAGAGTGGTCTCAACAGCTGTGCATGATTGGGCATGCTTTTTTTTTTTTTTAGATTTATTTATTATGTATACAGTAT
>PVIH01018395.1:0-38655 GCA_004025045.1 Sigmodon hispidus | reverse complement strand
AGAGATACTCTTCTCAGGCTTTAGCCATTCCATGGTAAATAAGATTTACATTTAAACAAATTTAATAATCTGAACAGAGAACTTGAGTTACTCTTGAAAATCAGGACTAGTAATCATGATAGGATCTCAAGAGTAAAGGCAGTGGGCTGAAAAACTGGGACTGAATTACTGCTTCTTGCTCTGTGAGCTAATTCATCTATAGTCTCTGCACAGCCTTTATCAGCATGAATGTCCAAGAGGTAGACAAAACTCATAGTGACCAAGCAGACAGGGCTAGGATCTGAATTTGCAGATGGCTGTTATATCTAAGGGATGAAAGGCATTACTTGGTTTTATCCAAGGGATGAGGTACCATCTTCTAGTCCAAGAATGAAGTCTTCAGGTAATGTTTCAGTTGCTATATGAGCCAACTGGTCATCAAAAGAGCGTAGAGTCCATAATTTCTCTAATTCATAGGTTTCTCTGGTTTCTGGAAGCATCAAATGGACCACCATATTGCCAAAATCCACACACAGCCAGTTGTCAGTGTCCTTCCCTTCAATCTTGACGTATGGATCACCTCTACATCTCAGGTGTTTATACATCTTCACGATGTAGTAAGTCATAGCATGTAAGTGTCGGCTGGAAGTCCCACTCCCAATTACAGAGTAGTCTGTGTATCTCATTTCTGGAGGAACCTTGATCACACAAATGTCTCTGGCATTTTCTTGCCTCAGAAGTGAGACCAGCATATCGATGTCAAATTTGGCGCCAATGTGATCTTTGGCTCCGGGCTGCGGACTAGCGTCGCCATCGGTCCGCTCCTCCGACTGAGGCCCACAGTGCAGGCCGCGCGCCGGGCTTGGGGTCAGGCGGGTCGCGGGTCCAGCCGAAAGCCATCGCTCTGCCAGCTGAGAAAGCTGGGGAGCCGAAGACACCGCAGGGGCGGCTCGCTGCGAGACCAGCCTGTGCCGCAGCAGTGGCCACAGACGCCGCGCGGGGGACCAGCCAGGTCCCATGGCTGCCGGCGCGACTCCTCTGGGGGCGGGCGCAGAGTAAGTATTCTAACATGTTTATAATGTCTTCCGACATGAGGCTCTGTATATGTATAAAATGATCTAACTCATCTGAGTTCAGTATTCTGGCCAATGTGACAACTACAATTGGTCTCAGTTACAAAGTTTCACATGAAAAACATCAGCATATATAGTAACAAGTCATAATTTCATGTGGAAGAAGTTAACTGACTGTTTATCATGTCCCAGAAGAACTGGTAGCTAAGGTTATGGTTTATCAGCAATGCCATATTATTCTAACAAAAAGAACCTGAATGAACAGGACTCCTTCTCTAAAGGAACAAGATTTTCATTTACCATTTACATTTCTCCTTTTGACCTGGTTTATTTAATTAGCCAGGGACAAACAAAATAAAACTATGTCAAAATGCCATTTCATCCTAGCCAGAATAGCTACCATTCAAGGTAGAGGCCCATGCCTGTAATCCCAACAATCATGAAACTGAGGCAAAAAAATTTCTGTGAAGTCAGCATGCAAAAGATGGTGAATTCCTAGCAAAACTTGTTAGAAGGTAAAACTTTATCTCAAAACATAAAGAGAAAGGGGAGGGAGAAAAAGACAGAAAAGGGGAATGCAAAGAAAAAAATGACAGCAAATTCTGTTAAGATGAAGGTTAAAATGAGCCTGTCTACATATCTGGACCATACCATGTAGCTATTAGTGCCACCAAAGCTCTCCACATGAAAGTTCATCAATGAAGTAGCATTAGAATTGCCATATGCTCCAGCTACACCACTGTTGGGTATATATCTGAAGGAATCTAATCACATGGGATACTTGCATTGACATATTTATTGTAGTATTATTCAAAACAACCAAAAAGAGGTACCAAACTGAGGCCTAGCAACAGGTGGATAAATAAGGAAAGTATAATGCACATATACAACCCCAGAGAAGAATAGAATTATGTCATTTGCAAAAAAAAATGGTAAGCAAAATAAACTCAGCAAATATGTATGTATGTCCTTTCATACATATAAACTGGATATATATATATATATATATACATATGTACATATGCATATACATGGCATCCAAACAGTAGGGGCTTTGGGGAAAAGCATATGGAAGAGAGAAAAGAGTTAAGAAATGAAGATTAATGAGAAAGAAAACCCAACATATGTTTTTTCAGTAATTTCATCTAATTTTAAATAAGCTCATGTCATTTATATATGACCTCAAAGCAGGGAAGGGCAGTCTTTGGGGACCAAAAGAGACCAGCAAAAAGGAGTAAAGGGTAATAGAAATGAGCAGGTGAATGTGGTATGTGTGTGTGTGTTCATATATATATATAAATATAAGAAACTGTCATCTAGAAACTTACTATTTTGTACATCAACTCAAAATAATACTAAATTTAAGAATTAACAAACCAAGATTGAAGACTTCTACTGGTTAGATACCAGTCTTAATGCATGAACTATGAGCATGGACCATTATTTTGTAGAAAAACCGGAAATCAGAAAACCACAAGATTTCATATTCAATATAGTACCTTCTTGAGCCAAGTATACCAGTGACTACCCACCACTGTAAGGGGCAATCTTACAGTCACTCATGTGGAAGATGGTTCTCATTTGCCTACAGACCAAATGACTATACCAAGATCTTCAGGCACGGTAGGCAAGCATTCTGACCCCGACAAAGTATATCAACAACAAAGTGACATGATGTGTGGGGAGAATGTGACCTTTTTCAGATACTGAACTAGAGGGCAATAAAACTTTATGTAATCACATTAGTTTATAAAAAATGTTACTACATTAGTTTCTAATTAATTTACATAATAAAAATTAACATCTTTTAAAAATTAGAACTATTCCCTAATATTACACAGCATGTCCTTGTAAAATTTTATCCTTAGAGGTCATAACTCTGTAATTTTCTTTTATAAAACCTTATTTATAATAGGTAAAGAATAAGTTACATAATGATCTCCAAGTGAAATTCTTTTTTCTTCCTTTGAGAAAACATCTATAAACCACCTGCAGTGTATATAATATGATGTTGCAGCTGTAGAAAAAATATAACCAAATTAAGTTAAATAGAATCTAAAGAAAATTATGAATACAAATTTTATTCATATGTGTGAAGTCACATGCAGTGGTGTACACAAAGAATCCTGTGTAAAGGAGAGGGCCCACAGCTCTGGGGGCATTTCCAGTTGGATAAGTCTCTCAGCCTTTACTTTATGTTCCATATGAATTACATCCCATAGAAGGGACAAACGACTAACTACTCTCATGTTCAGCAAAAAGTGAGATTTTATGTGAAGCCTGACATATATCCACCGGTCTGACATACCTCAGGTAAGATACTGATGCTATAAGGAAAAAAGATCTGTGAGCACCATCATGCTGCTACAGAAGAAGTCATTATTCCCATGGATGTGTGAAGAATACACATAAAAATTCAGACATTTCTGAGCTAAGATGCATTTGCTCTGCCTCTTATTGAATGAATAATTACTGGAATTGTTAGCTAATGCTGCTAGATAAAGTTCTAAGAACTAATGTGTCTATTAGGCCAAATTATTTGAGTCACCTGTTGGCAATTACTTGATTAATTTTGCAGTAATTTGTGAAAGCTGCTTTGATGAGGATTCAATATGTAACATCTGCTAAGTGAAAAGTATGGAAATAGCCACAGTCAATTAGGCCAAAAGTCAGACACACCAGCCTGCCAATCACAATGTGTTCACTGGGGAATTTAGCTTCCAAACTCTTTTGGAATGGCTGTGCTATGTTGTACCTATATGTTCTATAAATCTGTGCTAGTGACCAACTGAAGTTCTGTGTCTTCATGATATATCTAATGTCAAAGCCAGTGTCCTGGTACACTTGCCTGTCACATCAATCCCACTGCTGCTGACCTGGGGGCGGGCTCCCATATTTGTTTGGGTTCCTCTGAATCCTACAGTTCTACTGGTTTTGCTCCTTCTGCCTTGACACTGTTATCATTTCTCTAGTTGGCTGTTTTCAGCCAATTTTATTTTTCTTTCTTTAATCATTTCCTGTATTTAATCTAGTCACTCACTCATCAGTTTCTCAGGCTGTTTATACTCAGTGGAGGCACAGAAGGATGGCTTAGCCCAACCAGGGATATCTAGGGTAAATTTTATTTTCTATTCATGACTGTGTGTGCATATGTGTCTTTGTGTGTATATGTTGTGTATATGTGGGTGCCTACAAAGGACAGATAAATGCATTAAATCTTTTAGAGCTATAGTTATCGTGAGCCAGTTGCCATGGGTTCTAGGGCCAAAGACAGAACAACAATCAGACTCTGAATGTTAAACAAAAACAAGATTGCTAGATTAAGTAATCCAATGTCATTTGATATGTGAAAGTATGGAATTTGCACCTAAAGCTTTTTGTTGTTTCAAATTTAAAACAGATTATTTGGCCAGGAACATTTGAGAACATGAGAACAGAAACGTGAGCCAAGGTATATAGAATATAATATGAAAATGGCCTGTAGGCAATCTTAAGTCACCACATTGATCTGAAAGTCTTTTTCAATTTTGAACCATAGTCTTCACACTATAAACCATCACATCACACATTCATGACATATGATTAATTAATTATAAATTATAGTCTTCATTATACTTTTATAATAAGCTGTCTTGATGATTTTAATGGATACATCACACAATGCAAAAGCACTGGCAATAAAGCAAAGGCATGCATCTGTCTATCCAAATTCTTTTGTGTGGTGCTGAGAGAAGGTGGTGGGAAGTGGCCAAATTTAAAATAAAAGCTGGCAAAGCCAACAGAAGACTAAAGTAAGCAGAAATATTTTGAGACAGTTCAGGCCGTTTTTGTTTTGTTTTGTTTTTTTTTTTTCAAACATCTAAAGGCAATTTAGAGATTTAATGCAAATGCTTCAAATGTATGGAATGCAAGAAGTAATAGAATGTAGTACAAGGGGAAAAAAATCAGTTTTCTGCAGAGACTCAGGAAGACTCAGAAAGTCTCTACAGGCCCTTAAGAGCCTACCAGAGAAAAACCCAGAGGAAACATCCCAGAGTAATGGCAAGTGAATCTAGGACTATATCATCATTATCCCCAGAAGAGCAAGGACAAAGAAGACATAAAATGTGAGTCAAGGTAAATAAATAATAAGATTTTATTGGAAATAATTTTACCTTATTAATTATTGAGAAATGTCCCTTCTATTTGTATTACATGTGTGCAGATTTACAGGCACATGTATAGAGGCCAGAGAACAAAATTAGGAGTCATTTACCTCTTTCTAGACAGATTCCCTCACAGGCCTGGAACTTAAGTAGACGAGGATGTCAGGCTAGAGGACATTTATGGGAGTGTAAGCTTGAGCCACTACACGAGTTTTTTGTTGTTTTGTTCTTTTCAAGACATGGTTTCTCTGTATTGCCCTGCCTCTACTGAAACTTACTGTGCAGAAGACCAGGCCTCAGACTCACAGAGATCACCCTGCCTCTGTCTCCAGGTGTCAGGATTAAAGGCCTGTGCTACCACCACCTGGCTTTTGTTCTTGTTGTTGTTTGCATTGGTTCTGGAGCTCAAACTCAGCTCATCTCACTCTGCAGTCATTCTACCCTAGTGACCTAAGAGCTTTCTTTTTTTTCCCTTTCTCATAATAATGGGCTTGATTTTACAATAATTAAAATAATGAAGTATGAACATATAATAATTAAGATAAACCAAACATGATTCACTAAAGTTAACAGTCTCATTTTTGTGTCAATTCTTATAGAAGACTACTGGGCTTTCCAGGAATAGATTGTTGGAAAAGAGAATTCTGACACTAAATGAATAAAATATGAGCAGATGGGTCTCAGAAAAGGTTTTGTTCATACATGTTTCCTAATAGTGAGATGAAAGAATCCCTAAATATTGAGTGAAAATAGGACTCAGTAAAGCCAGTGTTTATGAATTCCCAGTAGCATGAAGAACTGCATTAAAATACATGATAGTGTGCATAAGAGTGGAGAATATACTTCTATTTCCCAGAGGAGTGAGTAGCATAAGATGGAGTTGTGCATCCCCTGGGGCTAGGTGCTGCCCTAGTATAGTGTTCTTTGTCACACTCCTGGACTCCTACTGATGCTCCCCTCTAAGCCAGAGCCCTCCCAGTGTGCTGCTAGTCCAGGGAGTATCAGCAATTTTCTGGCTGCGTGCATGCCAAGTATACAGTTGTTGCAGACACCCAGCATGAGCAAGTTAGCCATCGTATGGTTATGGAAAGCAATGAAGTTTAGGACTGGAGATATTATCCAGTGGTTATGAGTGCTCAGAGCACTGGCAGAGGTCAGGTACCCAAAAAAGGTGGCTAATGACCAGCTGTAACTCTACTTCCAGGGGGATCTGATGCCTTTTGCCCCCATTAGCACCTGTACTAATATGCATACACCTACACACAGATGCAGAGAACAATGCATAATGAAAAATAAAATTAAGCATAAAAAAGACATGAGGGTTAGATTTCAGAGTCTAGGAGCTGGAAATATGGTCCCACAATGCGGAACAATTGTTGCTCTTGCAGAGAGCCTAGACTTGGTTTCCAGCACCTACATGGAAGTCAAAATAGTCTATAACTCAATTTCCACGAGATCTGATGCCCCCTTCTGACCTCTGTTAGCACCACATACACATCCTGCATATACATACATGCAGGCAAAACACTCATACACATTACATGTAAATAAGGAAATCTCTGCTAATGAGTCTGGTCCTTTGGTACCATTCTTGTTTACTAACTTTGGCAAGTTTAAGAGCATGAATGCCTTTTGGGATGATAGGATTCACCTCTGATCATAGGTGAATCTTCCAAGCAATAAAAAGAACTGTTTTAATTAAATCCCATTTACCAAGTTAAATCACCATTGGATAAATTATTTAAACAGATCTATATCCCCTCAGAAAATTACTTCTAAGTAGTAGTTAAAAATCTATGCCCTCCCAAAGACCAGGGACAGACAATTTTAGCTCTTAATTCTACCAGATTTTCAATGAAGAGGTAATGCCAGTACTCCTCAAATTATTTCCTTAAAATAGCAATAGAAGGAACATTGTAAATCTCATTTTTTTTCTCATTTTTTTTCCCTTTATTTTGTATTTATTAAAAAAAAAGAACACAGTAAAAAGAATTTAAAATGTGGAAGAGTTAACAATAACTATATAGAGGATTTCCAGTATGAGAACTCTTCAATTTTTTATGTAATCACTTAGTACTACAAACTTTTCTCTTGGCATTGCTTTTATTGTGTCCTATAAGTTTGGGTATGTTGTGTATTTATTTTTATTGAGTTTAAGAAAGTTCTTCATGGGGGCTGGAGAGATGGCTCAGCGGTTAAGAGCACCCTCTGCTCTTCCAGAGGACACGGGTTCGATTCCCAGCACCCACATGGCAGCTAACAACTGTCTGTAGTTCCAGTTCCAGGCAAACACCAAGGCAAATAAATAAATAAATAAATAAAGTTTAAAAAAAAAAAAAAAAAAAGAACTGTTTGATTACCATCATGGCTAGGGCCTATGTTGCTGAAAGTGTCTGGGGTACTTATAGAAATGCCACCTGTCTGCCCCCAAACTCTACCTCCTCTTCTTAGAAGATATTGTTTTATCATTCATGTAATATAACTGTACTAATATTTATATGCCTACTAGATTTATCTGGCAATAGTTATCTTGTTTGCATGTTCCATTGAAAAATGAAAAAAGGAAATCCTCAGAACAAATTTCAAAGTCTCAGTGGCATCTATATCCCTGTCTCAGCTTCTTTATAGACATCTTTACTAATCACAGCCCTGTCTGCATGATGATTAAGTACAGCATGATTGAGCCTGCTGACCACGAAGACATGACCTGAGAGAAGAGTTCACTACCTGAGGGGCAGTACAGAAAAAATGCATCGAAACATTTCTTTTTCATTTATCATGAAATGAATATTACTGATTTTCATAATCCTACTGAAACCATTCTTAGTTCAGGATAGGAATGCCTAAATGCCTAGGAGGTGATATCTCTAGGTCACTGTGAAGCATACTTTACACAAAAGAAAATAGTCTTTTCATCATATACTTAAATATAAAACATCTATTTCTCTCACTTCTTTCCATATAAACAATTCTTAGTTTTTAGGGGGAAAAAAACCCTATCTTTTTAATAATGACTACAGTATTTGAAGCAAGTATTGGGTTAAAAAAACTTTACATATATGATTTATGGTCTTCAAAAAAGCAACTTCAGAGTAATCACATGCCAAAATAAAAGCGTAGAATTTCCCCCTCTCAAGATGTAGACTCAAATTTGTTTGGCATCATAGCTGCTAACATTCTCTTTCTATTCCTTCACTCAAACACTCTATATTACGCTAGTTCCTGCAGTTATATTACATACCAATTCAAAAATAGATAACCATTTAAACATATTCACATGTTGCCTAAAGAGATTCAGGGTTTTATTTAACACAACATGATGGTAAGAAAAGCCTTATGATCCCATTCAGTTATTAATAACTTTTTAAAGCAGAAGTATCTCACTTCCTCCACTAGGGTGCACTGTAGTAGCAATTTACTAGGAAGATGCAGAGTTAATGGAAATTCTCACGTAGGTTGATTTCCTTGAAGAAATGTTTATTTGGGCATTATTATTTAATAGAAAAAGCATAATGGGATGTTAGTCAATGAAAATTGCTTTTATATGTTCGTACATATTTTGCCTATCTTTACTGCCAAAAAATAACTCCAGAATATCAAAGATCGGTGTAAAATCTCTGTCATTGTTATTGATGACACTATGTTATTTTTGATAAGTGAAGCATAATGACCTCTGGTTTATAATTTTAATAAATGAATTAAATGAGCATGTTATTGATTTTCTAGTTGGCCCTCCCCCACCTTATGGTTTTTCTACACATGTTTTATTAGGGTGAATAAATAACAGTCTACAGCTGTCCCCAGATACACTACCCTAAAATAAAAAATAAATACAACATTACGTGTGTTCTTTAAATTCAAGCTTTTTCCAATATGAAGGACAAAATGGTTAACACTCCAATATGAATGTGTGTGTAAACTGGTGTGTACGCGAGAAAGTATGCGTTTGTATGTGTGCATGCAGGTAACTAAAATACATATGTGGATGCATTTTAAAGTCACAACTGTCTAGACTTACCTCAGAAATGACACCATTATTTAATATATACAGCTGAAATGAACCAGTCTATACAAGGGATAGTCATCAATCATTACAATACCTTCAGGGTATTAAGTGGAAAATCAATGCTTTCCCAGTCACTCAAAAAAAAAAAAAAAAACCTGCCCTATATTAAATTTTATTGTTTATAAGGTGCTCTAAAATTGTGAGGTGGCATGAGGATCCCTATTCACTTCATCCATCAGTTTTTCCACACCCATATTCACAGCAGTTGGTGGTAGCCAGAAACTTACACCACTATTACTGTTTTATTCAAACTATTCATACTATTTGGTCAACAAGACAAAATCTTCATAGAATATAGTTTCTCCTTTCTGCATTCATTAAACATGCAATATGAGTCTGGCATTTTACAGCCGTACCAGTGAAATATGGGTTCTCCACCTTAACCATTTATGAAAATAAAATTACTTCACAAAATTTCCTCTAAGTTATATATAACTAAACAATAGTTACTCTCCAATGGACTGTAAAAATATTCATCTCTTTATTTATTGTATGTCATGATACTGATTAAGTAGGAAGAGTGCAGTTACTTTGCTTTCTCGATATCAGATTGTTTATTTAAGGAACTAGGATGTCTAATAATAAGTGAAAAAATGTATTCTGTTTAATGTAAGCAGGATGTTCATTTGCTTGTTATTTTATGTTGCTTTTCTTTTAATGAAACAAAGAACATGACTTATAGATATGAATTTAGTTGAGACTCACATAAACTATCCTCTGTCCCTTTTTTACTTCAGAAGTTATTATATTGGATCTATTGCAAAAGATTAAAAATAGCAAGAATAGTGAGAAATATCTCTTTCACATACACACACATACTCACACACACACACACACACCTTGTTTTCTATTCTGTTAGTATTTAACACCTATTCCTTTTCTGAGGAATGTACTTAATTTTTCCGATTTTTGATTCAATGCTTTCATATTTCAAAATAATATGTTCAAATTCTTTAAAAATATTTCTTCAAGGGATGAATTTTTCCTCTTTACAATGAAAAGATGTTTTAAAAGCTAACATCAAATCTTTCTACTTTGTCTTGGAGACAAAGTTCTGCACTTGGGTCAGGGCCACTGTTCCCTCACAGCATTTAGAGAGGGCCTGTACCTACAGTGAGGTCAACAGCTTCAGCAATGCCTTATCTAGGACTCCCTTCCTGAATTTAAACTTAACCAAGCACATCTAGCAGCCTAACTTAGTCTCAGTTTTCTTTTGGCTGAGAACATAGGCTTGTCATAAACAGTGGGAGTTAATGGTCAAACTCAAATACATTAAGTTCTAAACACTAAATTTGTGGTTCTGTGATTTAAAAAAAAAAAAAAAAAACATGAGCTGAACACCAAATTCTGAAATTTCTGCTCCTACTCTGTTCATGGGATGTGAGTAGTTCCTTCAAGATGCAGATGTTTGAAGTCAATGCTGTGATGGACTGTACCCTTGAACTGTAAATCAAAATAAAAGCTTTCTAGTTTGAACTGTTTTTGTTTTGTTTGTTTTTATCAAAGCAACAGGAAAAGGAACTAAGACAAGACTAATGCTTTCCTGGAAAGTGTATAGATCACATCTTATTTAATCAGTAAAATATCCAAATAACCCTGCTCCACTAATCACTGGCACCAAAGTGCTAATGTGGAAGTTTGCAATATCATATATGCTCACAGCAAAGATACAAAAGATAATAGATGAAAAGCAGTGCAATCTGCAGGATGGCCTTCATCTTTGGGTCTAGGGAAAGGGCCATGGAAGCACCCTGACAGTTGCTGCTTAGCAACTTAAAGATAGGAAGCTGCATATACCTAATTTCAGTATAATCCTGAAAGCTTGCTAGAAAAAGTGGAGAAAAATGAACAATTTGCAGACATAGTTATTTTAGGTCTTACTTCTTTGATTGCTAATTTAAAAACTCATACAATCTTGAAAAGCATAGTACATGTCTATTTCATCATTACCATCATCCCTGTAGAACTCCAGATAACAACACAGCAAAGCTTTTCTACTTCTGAGTGATGCTTGTCAGCCAAACTGCTTTGTTGAAAGCTGAGCATCCCATGCACTCTCTCATGACTTATGTCCTCATGTTTACTCACTTTGGTGAGTATTTCCATTTTTGTTCCAAGGATAGCAATGGCCTCACATATTACCATCACTTTGTAAACTATTTCAAAAATAAGTGAAATAACGCCCTGCCATTTATGTACATGATTTGTCAGCTTCTTGAGGCCAAAATATTTCTGAATAAATGGTTAGGATTTATTATGTTTTAGCTTACTTTAGTTTCTCCACACCAAAAGGCTTGTCTTTCATCATGAGTTCACAAGAACTCGGAGGGGGGGGTTCACACAACAAACTAGTAGAATTAAATGCAGGCTAAAATATACATTTTAAAAGCAGATCCATGGAAACAGCAGGTATTCATCTTAGCACAGAACAAAGCTGGTGTGACCTAAAGCTTTAAAGTTGTGTGTTCTAGACACTATAGATCAGGTGCTTCCCCTAAAACTTGTCAGAGAAGGAATAAAGTCCTGCATAAATATGCTATTTCTAGGATATTCCTCTAAAACAAAATATTCTATTCCTATTAAAGGAAGCCTTTAAGGAGTAGATTTTATGATTGATGATAAAGAGTTTCTTTTTCTAGTAGTGTTGCTGATAATTAGGTACATGTGCTCTTGTAAGCAACTCACATGAAAATCATTGGCTCATAAGAAAATAGGAGACTAACGGAGAAGCAGACTCATGGGAAGGAGGGAGGGTACAAAAAATGTAATTGAAATACATTATGTAATTGCATGAAAATATTATAATAAATGTCAGTGTTTGCTGTTACTAATATATGCTAATAAAATATATTAAAATTGTATTTTATTAAGTTAAATATTTTATTTAAAATTATATTTTAAAATATTAAAGAGCTAGTCTTAATATTTTTCAGAAAATTAAGATGATAAGTTCCTAGAAAAAATAATAAGCAAAAGTTAATGTTTGAAACATGAGAAGTTCTTATCTTGAAAACTAAACTTCAGAATCAGCAAATCAAAGGATTGAAGTACTCATAATCCTCTGTCTGGAGAGCTAGGTTAGGCCACCTGCCCTGTATGCTGTTCTACTAGGATCCCAGGAATTGATGAGGCTAGAGAAAAACATAGCACTCTTCACAAAATCAACATGTGTCAAGCTATTTATATATGTAAAGCCATTTACCCCACCATGCACATCAGTACATCTTCCCAAAGGCATAAAGAAAATGCAAGAAATTGCCTACAGCACCACAGATAGCAAATAAATGTTAACTCTGAAATTTAGAACTATGACTGTCTGGCTTTCAGTATTTCTTTTTTCTTTTTCTACTATAGCATATGTTCTCTAAAATAAATCTGTGGTAGAATGTTTTTTGTATGATGTAAATAAATAACTGTTTGGACCCATGCAGGACACCGTAGAAGTGGGTGGAGAATCAGAGGCAGCCAGGTAGGGAAGGAGGGTGGAGTTAACTCACTCTGCATCGGACCCCCAAGAGGAACAGACATGTAGAGGTTCTGGCCAGCTACTGGCTGAGAGCCACGTGGCGGTCAAATTAATAGAAATGGGTTGAATTAAGATGAAAGAGCTAGCTAGTAATGGGCATAAGACATGGGCCAAACAGTGTTAAAGTATATAAGCATGTGATTTCATTTCTTTTGGGGGACAAAAGCCGCAGGAGCGCAGACCAGGTTCCAAACCACCAGCGCTGCACACGTGCCAGGTCGCAAACCTCCCGGACCCAAAACGGGCCGGGGAAAACATATTACAACATAAATCAATAAATGTCATTATTGGCATATGAGAGTAGCACATGTAAATTAATTATTTTATACTTCAATACATGTAATGTGTACGCACACGTGAATGTTCTCACATTGATGACACTGTCTTTCTGGTAGGCTCTACCTTAAGACACATTCCTGAGAAAGCATCTGTGCTCAGCCTATAATAAAGCAGGAGTGACAAAAGGTGACTGGAGAACAGTGATATGTTCAGTGAGGAATCATTTAGGTCAAAGTTAATTAGCTAAAGAATGAAGCACAGGACAATATTCTAAATTATTCATGTAAACTATTATTGTCTTATTAATTCTGAAGTAACATTGCACATTGTTAAAGTGTATTTCTGCATTAAGTTATCCATAAGATCTATTTTAAGCACAAGTGCTACTTAAATGTTCCATTATGTTAATGTAAATAATTATAAGTTGACTATAGTAGAAAACACATCCAATGCTATAGTAACTATTAATAATAAACTTATTTAAAGACAAGACATCATATAAAATAATGTAACTACTACTAAATAATGTTTAGTAACTACTAAAATAAATACCAAAGACCTTATATATTCCAAAAATGTGTCATTTTTGTGGATTTTCAGAGCTCATGAGTTAGACAATATACCTTTCAAATTTTTCTATGGCCAAATTGGATCAAAATAAATTGTAATTGATATAATGCCTAGATATTTCAAGGAATGATATACTGCAGATAGAAAACCAAATAGCATTCAATAGTTAATTCAATATTAAAAGACCATCATTTCCTGCAGAGTGTTAACATAGGAAGAATATTTGCAAAAAGGCAAAGTAAATAAAATAACCACTGAAACTGTTGATAATATTGTTAAGAGATGGTATTCTTTTATGATTAGATGTACAAGTATGGTTTCTTGGCTATGTAAAGGGGAAAAAAAGGTCAATAAATATAACCATGCATGATCTATGTGCTACTGTGTTAGAAATAAGAAAAAAACTGAGGTTTAATTGGAATTGTTATTGCAAAATATTTCCAGCTAATGAAGCCTGCAGTACTGTTGCAAACTAAGTTCCGGCCCGACAGTCTTTGGCTCTAGCAGCACTCTGCCATCCCATTCTAATCGCACCTTAGCTTCATGCTCCATTGCAGTTACATTAATTTCATCATTACATCCACTCATTGTATAGTCATGTGCACGGTTTCACTGACACTGCAGGTTTTTCCCCATATTGAATTAGAGTCATATAAAATGGAAATGTTTTCTAATTAAAATTCATCTGAGAGCTAGAACTAGGAAGAACTTAAGTCAAAAAGAACTTTCCTGATATTGGGACAAGAAGATAAAGTTTTAATGTGGACATAAAAATGAAATGTGAGGAAGGAGCAACCTTCTACTGAGACATTCTCAAGAGTATTATGACACTTTTGCTTTTGAGACTAGTTCCCCAACCTCAGAATGCACAGGGGGTTTCATCAAATGTTTATGTGCTAGAAAATATAACAAAGTCATTGTAAACCTTTACTGTGAGTAATGGCCATAGACTAGATTATCCACAGTCATCTGACCAAACATGGGTGAAAGTTTGAATTGGTATCGGCTCAAGCTTCTTCTTGAATTTAAAATATTTGATATTCCTTTTAAAGGCTAAATAATTTCAAGTTGCTTTTGGTACCACACTATCAACAATAAAGGCACTTTCCCCATATTTAATTTAATTTTTTATTTAATATAATTAAATTTTATTTAATACAAATTCATTTAATAGAATTTATATATTTCTCTTACACAAAATTCTGTCACACATAGCTAGTTCATGAGAATGCATTATCATAAGTGTCCACAGTTAGTGATATTAGTAGATCAATATATATTTTTTGTTATTATACAGAGGAACAACCCTGGTTTAGGAGACAGGAGAAATGAGTATGTTCAGTGATATTAGTCTATGTTTAAACATCCCAAGATGCCAGGTCACTTTCATTAGTCATGATAAAAATACCTCCTGGGGTGCATAAATCAAAGGGGTGTTTATGTGGCAGAATCATGTAGGGAAGCTTATACTAGTGCCTGCCCACAAACCATGCAATTTAGAAACAGCCAAGAAACAAAACCATATAGAAGGAAGGATAAATAACAGGATTATATTAAGGGTTATTATGCAGCTACAAAGATTCAATATGACCCTGGCAATATAGCAAAAAATAGTTATGAAAAGAAGCTATTTCTTATGCTCAGAGCTAATTTTCAAACATATGTACCTGTATTTGAAACTTTGAGCATTTCACACATTTTTCTGTATCTGAAAAAAAAATGGATCCAGACTGATATTGTGTATCAAAATAGCTGAAAACAGTTCAAATAAAGGTAGCCAAAAGTGAAGTTCAGTAAGAATTCATAAAAAGAACATTATCCCCACTGCTGAGAAAGCTCTTATAATGTACACTTTGCTCATATTGGCAAAAAGTAATTTATCCTTAAATTTTTCCAGGAAGGGTGAAATATATAGTAATATGGTTTTATAAATTTTTAATTGAATAAAATGGGTATATCAAACTTAGGAACAATTAGTAACTTCAGAATTGAAATACAACTCCATTTCAACAATATATTCCACTATCAAATAATTATTAAATTTGCTTTTCACATAATTTACAATACAATAGTAAATTTCAATTTTTAAATGCTCAAGGGAATTGGTACTGAGAAACAACACATTTTTATATTCTGTTCAAGAAAATTAAAACATATAAAATAACATAAAAATAATTTATAATTTCTTATTTAGGTTGCTATAAGATAAAACAGAAAATATGTAAATACATTTATATGACTTGAGATGGAAGAAATTTGAATGATTGTAAGAATGTTATCTCCCAGTACATAATTCATATATTATGATACAACAAATATGCATTTCAAATTTGTCCTCTTGTTTATAAGTGTTGAACTGGGAATATTAGGTTTTATATATATTTAAATAATTAATGTAAGAATTAAACAACAGGTTTAAACTTTATGCAGTAGGCTTGTGAGCTTATGACCATAACAGTAAATAATAAACTATGGCATGAATACTGAGTCTGACCATGATATAATCTAATCTGTGCTCAATACAAGACACTGCTAACCCTTTGCACTCACATTAACATCAAACATAGTAACAGAACTCTGAATGCATGCTTTCTCTCTTTCCCCTTCCACTTACTGCTTTGTAAGTTCTCTTCTGCCCAGCGTGTTTCCGAATTTGCTCTCCATTCGGCCCTGTTTCCACATGCATGGAATAGATGATGTCAAAGAAATCTTCAACTACAGCCACTCGCCTTAAAGAGAGCTTCTCATCAACTCCAAAGCCATCCTGACAAGACAACAATGAAAAAAAAACAAAAAAACAAAAACAAAAACAATAAGTTAATGAAATTATTTGTTTTTAACAGTTGAAGTTGATTAAACCAAAATATTTTGTTAAAATGAACCAAATTATCTCCAGAAACGTTTGCCTTCTTTCTTCTTTCAAGACACTGTTTGTCTGTGTAGTCCAGACTGTCCTCAATTTCCCATTCTTACTGCCTCAGATAGACACTGCCACATCCGACAATCCCATAAATCTACATATTACACATACTGAGTTATAAAATGTTAGTAAAAACCATGGTTAATATAAAGTAAATTTTGTTTACCCATCAATTTCATCTTTTGAGTTCCTATAATGATTCCTAGTCACATGCGTAATTTTAAAGATTATAAATTACACTTAGCACCTGGTGATTTTGCTGCAGAAACTCCTCTACTCAATCCATGCAAATAACATATTAGTTGTTGGGTCATGCCTGTTGTACTTAGAAAATAAAAGACAAAAATAATAATATCTACCTTATAACTTAAGAAATAAAAGACATCTCTCTCCTGCTCTAGCCTGAGTGATGAATATACTAAAAGTTAGAAAGCCTGTCTCTAAGGCAGTGGTTTCCACCTGTGAATTGTGAGCCTTTTGGGGACCAAATGACTCTTTTACAAGGATTGCATGACAGATATCCTGCATATCAGATATTTGCATTATAATTCATGACAGTAACAAAATTACAGTTCTGAAGTAGCAAAAAAAAATCTTATGTATTTAAGGGTCGCAGCATTAGGAAGGCTGAGAACCACTGTTCTAAGGCATTCCCAGTGAACAATGGATCGTCCAAATAAAACTGCATATTGAGCAAATTGCTTATGCATCTCTAAGTTCAAGTTTTCACAGTGACAGACTGGAGACAACAGAAGCTGCTTTACTGAAACACTGCAAGCACTAGAGGAAATCAGGTTTGTCAAACTATAAACCCTTGATCAATGCTAGCAGCACCTGTCATTTTAATAATCACATTACAATATAATTAAGGTCCTGTAGGGGTGCCAAGGATCACCATGTTAGCTCCTGATCAGGAAGCTCCTTGGAGGAAATATAACTTGACATATAGGCAGGTTTTTAATGTTTCAGCAGAGGGAAGACCATGCAAGAATAAATAGTTGAAATGGATGCTAAATCATATTAAATGGTAGGCTTGAGACACTAGAAGAGATTAATATTCCAAGAAAAAGTTAATCTTATGTGATTGCAGTGTACAATGGATTCCTATTTACAAAAAACATCTATACTCACATTCACATGCATATACACACACATGAGCACACATACATATATGTATAAACATTTGCACATAATGTTCCTGAAAAATAACTTGGTGTAATATGACTCTGTTATTATTGTCTTCCTTAGGCAAAAGCACACCAGTTGATTATCCAATAACCAATGGTCAGCTCTGATAATATATACAATCAAGTAACATAATATAGCCTGAATATATATGTGCATATATATATAATTTAATTAAAAAAGAAGACAATAATAACAGAGTCATATTACACCAAGTTATTTTTCAGGAACATTATGTGCAAATGTTTATACATATATGTATGTGTGCTCATGTGTGTGTATATGCATGTGAATGTGAGTATAGATGTTTTTTGTAAATAGGAATGAATCTACTCTGAAAAGAAAAAAGGGAGAATATAGATATAACAAGATAAACAGGTAGATTATTGAACCAACTTTTATAAAGCAACTACAATTTTAAATATCTTACATTAAATTGGAATTTTTTTAGATAGTATAAAAACTTTGTATATTAATACAAATTTGAGATTTTGTTAGAACATACTGTACATACATTTCTACTCTTGTTCAAGGTATTGTACCTATATAGCTCATTTAACAATGTAATGTAAATTTCTAGTCCTTGAAAGTTATTATTAGTTAATTAGGAATTAAAGAAATACAGGTTAGTAGTCACCTATTATAATCAAAAAAAAAAAAAAAAAAGAAGCCATGAATTTTAAAGAAAGTAAGGGTGGGTACATGGAAGGGTTTGGGGAAAGGAGAGGAAAGGAGGATTATGTAATTTTAATAACAATTTGTTGTGAGATATTTGATTGCATTGTGTAAAGATATGGCACTGTCATCAGTTTAATAAAAACCTAAAAACTAAACAGCTGATACTTAAGGCAAGAAGTATAGTAGGTAGCTCAGGACAGAGAGCTCTGGGAAGAAGAAAGGCATAGCTACCAGCTGGACCCACAGGGAGCAAGAAATGCAGGAGGAGAGGCAAAAGACATGAGTCATTTGTCAAAACATAGATGAATAAAAATGGGTTAATGTAAGTTATAAGAGCTAGCAAGACTAAGCTATATGCTGAGCTTTCATAATTAATAATACGTCTCCATGTCACTTTTGGTGAGCTGGAGGCCCACAGAAAAATCTGACTATATCAAATTTTTTAATTAAAAGTAATAAATAAAAGTAGAGAGTAATTACTACAAGTAAAAGTTTTAGGCAGTCAATGATTCAAAGGCAAGACTGTCTCCAATAGCAACACTAACAGGCTGAGTTACTAACAAATGAAGGGCTTGTCAACACCTATTTTTCCTTACATGTACCTTTTACTTGTACATTTGCAGTGCTGAAGTTGGCTTTATATGTAGCAGAACCGGGATCAGCATACTCATATAACATTATCTATGGGACTGCATAGTAGGCTCAACTGCCAGATCTTTACCACCACTCAAGTTAAAGTGCTCCCTCACATATCACATGTGATGCTCACAGTTTCTAGTTTGGTTTCAGATCTTTTTCATATCTCTTCTTTCAAGCCTTGGGGGCACTTCTATATTAGGATGCCCAGAATAACCCCATTCTGCCTTGCAATAGAAGACCAATGCATAGCAAGGACTACATGTAACTCAACAGTGATTCATTTGGACACACACAGATTAAAGCACAGTGTCCTAGGAAACACAACCGGTCCCAGAGGTCTCACACTAGACAGCATCCCCCATCCTCAGAGAACATCCATGCTAAGTATAAGTCCAAATTCTGACTTTGTCCATCAGTAAAGTCATTTATAAAAATTTATCTGCTTTTCTCCACTTTATAAACTTTGTATAGTATCTACTCCAGTTTCTTTGCCAAATATCCAAATGTACACTTTGTATAATCTTACAAATAGAGGTAATTAATGTATTTTCTTGCCCAGATTTATTTGCATCTTACCCATTTACCTGCTTAAATCTAAAATGATAGTCTATTTATCCATTTTATCAAGTATCTGAAAATCCTAAATATGCTCCATATGCTCTTGGACTATAGCATCCACTGTAATTGCTCAGCTGCTAGGGAAGTGTACCCCTAAAGAAAGATGATTCCTGTTCCTCTAACAGCTTTCAGTTGCCAATGACTCATTGGCTAGGGGTGGAACTTGATACCCTGTGTGTGGCAAACCCTAATTACTAGAATTATCAAGATATATATATGTGTGTGTGTGTGTACCTTGATATAATATATATATTATACACCTTGCTATAATATGTATATATCTAGACATAATATGCATATATAATATATAAGTGAGGACTTGATACCCATTACCTAGTGCAGAAATGAAAATTTTAAAGAACTGATTGCTGGGGAATAATTTTTTTGTTTCTTATATAACTATTTGTTTAACAAAACAAATTGATTTCTTCATAGTATTGGAGGTCAGAAATCCAAATCAAATATCAACAAAGCTGTATTCCATTTGGAATTCCTAGAGGAAAACAAATCTCTCCTCCTGTGCTTCTGAATGGCTGCCAACATTCCATGATGGGGCATTGAGAACACTGCCCTCTCCCATATGCCTCTCTTCTACCTACCCCTCTTAATAAGAAGCCTAAAGAAGACATGAACACTCATTAGGTAGGGACTGAGGAGATGCATCAAGGGGTAAAGTGCTAGAAATAGAAATTCTGAAGACTTTCCCAGAACCAAGTCAGGCCAGGCAGGGAGGGTGGTGTACTTCTATAATTTCAGTGTTCCTTTGGTGAGATGAAAGGCAGAGATGGGGGAAATCCCATCAAGGAGAGGGGAGGTGTGCATCAAGTTCCACATAGCCAATGAGTCATTGGCAACTGAAAGCTGTTGGGTGAACAGGAGTCAGCTTTCTTTAGGGATACACTTCCCTAGCAGTTGGGCAGTTACAGTGGATGCTATAATCCAAGAGCATATGGACAGTACAATTTGGACTAGATATGTCTTACAAAAAATAAAATAAATATAAGGACAAAAGGCTTAATGAGAACAAGCAAGAGAATGGTCTTGGGAGAAGCTAGGGGTGGGTGAGTGAATATTACTGAAATAAGATATGAGATTCTCAGGTAATTAATAAAAAGTCAAAGTTGGAAATGACTATGATCAGGATTTTTCTAAAGATGCTGCTGAAAGAACAAATGAATACACAGTGATCTCTGTTGGTGATGGGAAGTGTAAACCAGAGGCCCTAAGACACCGCTTCACATTCACTGGCTTTGCCAAAATGAAAATGTGTATTGAGGATTTAGAGACTTAGAACCCTCATACATGTTGACTAAAATGCTAAATTATACAGTGACTCTGCAGGCGATTCAGCAGTAACTCAGCATTTATTAAACAGATTTGCCAGATTAACTAGCTGGTCTACACCCAATATTTATTCAAGAGAAATGATAAACCTAATCCATACAATATCTGCATCAATAACAATAGTAGCAATTTTTGCTTTCTCTGGGATATTTTATTACAGAAATATAAAATAATTAGTACATCATTATATTATAAATTTATTGCAAAACTATGCTGAGTAAATATTCTAGAAAATACTAAAAACTTCCATTTCCTTTGTAAAGCTATACTTGGTCAATAACCAGTGAACAGCTGTCCTTCCTAGATAACCCAATGTTTTTCACATTTGGACCTCAAGTTCATCAGCAGAGTTATACAGACTGTCTTTTCCTGGATACATATTCTTATTTGTTAAGTTTCTCTAGTGTAGAAATCTGTCTTCTACATTTACACACTTTGTGTTTTGTGTGTTTTTTTCTCTTTTTCTCACTCCCCTCTACAATTCTTTGTTGACCTTTTACTTTAAACATTTGCTCACAATAAAATCTTTTGTGTCTTTTGTTTTTCTTTTATTAAAGATTTTATTAAAAGTTTCATAGAATATCCCAATTGCCGTTTCTCCTCCCTCTACTCATTTCAGTTCCTCCCCACCCTTCCTAACCAGATCCACTTTTCTTTCTATCTCTTTGGAAAAACCAGCCTCTAAGGAATTAATGTAATAAAAAATATAATACAATAATAATATAACACAAAAATAAACACTTTAGAATAGAAAAACAAAAACCAGAAATAAAAGGGCCCAAGAAAAAGCACAATCAACAGATACAGACTCAAAGACCCACTTAATCTTACACTCAGAATCCCATGAAAACACAAAAGAAATTCATAATATATATACAAATGGCTTTTAGGGTTTAAAAAGGAGAGAAGAAAGAAATAAAATTAAAAATGACAAAATTTAAGAAAAACACTCACATGATAATATCTTGTCACTAAGTGAAGCTTCCAGTATCAGGAGTGGGTTACATCTAATTGAATAGTTGGCCACAGGGTTCCTATGGGAACCCTCCCCCACAAACAACCAGGCTGTTATCAAGGTTATAGGTTGCTCTTTACAAATTGACAGTGAGACTCCATTGCTAAAGACAACATCATCAAAATTCATTGAACATAGAGAAGTCAGGCTGGTTCCTATACATAGCCTTCATGCCTATGGGCTAGTGTTCTAGCACTCTGCGTGCTACCAAAGGAGAAATATAAATAAATATCAATCCAGCTACAAACTTTTCAATGTACAGTGGTGAGCCTGCTTACAAGATATGATAGAATAACAGTGGAACAAATATTATGGAACTGACCAATCAATATCTGAGTTGGCATAATGCCTACTTCATGAGCTTTGGGAACCCATATTCAGTGTTGCTGGATAACCAAGAATCTGAAACTAGAGAGCTCAGGGGCCAAGTGTATAACCAAATACCCCTGTTCTACTAAAGAATTTTAACAATAAAATGATTTCTAATGATATTTTGCTATATTCAAAGATCAACATCTTAATCAGCCATTATCAATGAAAATTTCTCTTGCAGCAGGTAGAAAAAATACACAGACCCACAGCCACAATATGCAAAAAGTTAGAGACCTTAGAACAGTCCACCCCAAATGAAATGGCTACATCCAATATTTTTCCTCAGGGATCATGGAGCCCTGCAGAAGAGGAGGCAGAAAGAATGTAAGGGCAGAAGTATTGGAGGACTACTAAAAAACAAAGCTTTCTAAACAACAGTACAGACACATATGAGAACTTACAGAGACTGCAGCAGCATGGCCAGGACCTGCATAAGTCTGCATAAACTGGGTCACAGATCTGAAAGAAGTGGACATATGCCCCCATTCCTAACCCAGAGCTGTCTCCACTAAAGAACCACTTGAAAATGAAAATTTAGGATATACAAGGATAGAAAGTGTGACTTCTTTGTTAATAATAATAATAATAATAATAATAATAATAATAATAAAATTACCTTATAAAAAAAGAAAGAAAATGAAAATTTAGCTTTCTCCAAGGGAGTCTCACTAGGGAAACAAGTTTTTTTTTTTTTATTTATTTAAAGTTTTATTTTTTCCATATCTCCTCCCAGTTCTCCCTCAGCCTCCCCCAACCCCATTTCCCTGATCCTTTCTCCAAGAGGGGCCAGGAATACCAAGGTGACTCAGTTCAGTCTGGCATATCCAGTTGTGGTAGTTCCGAGTTCCTCATCCCATTATGTGTTCCTCTGTAGGGGATGGGTTCTGAGATGCCAGTTCATGCACCAGGGATATACTCTGATCCTACTGAAAGAGGCTCTACATACTGCCCATGCTGTTTGACTGTCATCTATCTTCAGAGGGTGTAGTTCCTTTCCATTGAAGGTTCCTCAGCAATTAGAGTCAGTGAGCTCTCAATAGCTCTGGTCAGCCATCTCTGTGGGTCTCCTTCACATGATCCTGATCCCTTTATTCATATACTCCCTCCTCTCTCTCTTTCTCTTTCTTTGGCTGGACCAGGAGCTTGACCTGGTGCTTAGCTATGGAACTCTGCTTCTGCTTCCATTCATTGCTGGATGAAGGTTTTATAATGACAATTAGGATGGTCATTCAGGAAACAAAATATTCTTAAGAGTAGGCCCCATACCCAGCAGCAGATAGCCAATAGAAAATGATCTTAACATTAGATTTTGAGGTTCCTTGTTCATAATAACAGCACCTCTTAATATCCAAATGTAGAAATTTAAATGTTTTAAATGAGGAGTGCATGCATATGGTATAAGCATACAAGTGAAAACTATTTTGACAGAGATTATAAGCCATAAATGAACACCAAAGACACTGAGTTAAAGAAATCAGAAAGAAAATACCATGCATTGCATGATTTGACTCACCAATTCTAGTCCAGAAATGAGAAAATAGATATATACTACTAAAGGTTAAGGTCTTTTAAGAAGATTAAAATTATTCTAAATTTAGATGATAGTGATTGTTGTATAACTCTCTGAACTTTTTTTAATATATCACATGTTCTTTATTTTTTTAATTATGGATAAAGTTATATTTTTATCCATGTATACCCTTGTTCAAATTTACACATTAAATGATGAATAATATGGTATGTTAATTATTTTTTCAACAACACTGTTGAAATATTATATCTAATAATTTGGGATGCTGAGTTCAAGGATGTGTGAAAAGAAAGTCTGATGAGCAGATGGGGTATTACATAGATCAGAGGCAAAAACTGGTGTTATGTATATGAGGCCATTCAGCAGTATAGAATGAGAAAACTCAAATAATATACAATCAAACAGTCCACATAGATGCTAATGTTGAATAGTGTTGCTAGTTTGCTCAAACTAAACTATAATAGAAGCAGATATGTAGTAGACTGGTAAATATTAGTTAATTATCTCACAAAAAGTACACAAATGCATAAGGTTATAAACTTTAATGATATAAAAGATGTGTCGCCTATAATTTTATATAATAATAAAATATTTTTTATGATAAATTCTATGTAAAAGTCAAATTCCTATAGGATGTTTTTATAAATATCCATATTTACCTGGCCTAAGGTTTTGGATGGCCTATAAGATGACAAATAAAATTTAATCTCAATCACCCCCCATTTTCTCAATAATTTTGTGTATTAATATGGTATTTGATTTACTGTTAAATATTTTTCCACCCATGTACAAATTTTGATCATTAACTGAAAATTCAAATTTTATGCTACGCAAATGGACAAAAAAATAAGTCAAGCACGGGCTTATGGTATTGTCTGGTTTCTGTGTTGAACACTTTCACCATATCTGTTTCAAGCTGCCTCTATGTAATCACTGAATATGGAATTGGGAGGACATAAACAGAAATGCTATATTTTGTGGGGTTTTTTTTAGCCTGATATTACACATCAGAATAACCCCTACAAGAAAATAGAAATTACTGTACTATAAAAGAGTTTGGATTTGACACATTTTGAGCATGTTTTATTGTAGTATAAATAAGTTAATATTTTACTTAATTTTTAGTAATGGCCATATTTCTCAAACAATGCTTTCAAAAACTATCAGTATTAACTGTAGAGTTATCAAAGTCTAAGCCATAATACCAATGTATTATATCAATTAGATGAGTGAATGGCTTATTAACTGAATTCAGTGAATATTTTATAAAATAAATTTTAATGCAAAGGTATAAAAAGAGAACAAGAATTCAGGAAGCTAATTCATCTAACATGATACTTCAAGGTCCTATGAAAATCTTTGGTATTTGTAAACATTTCCTGTCCCAACTGCCTGGTCCCAAATAACTGACTTGGAGGCAAAATACAAATTATAAATGCCCAGTTGATAGCTCAGGCTTGTTATTAGCTAACTTTTACATTTATATGAACCCATATTTTAATCTATGCTTTACCACCTGGATCATGGCTTGTAACCTCATTTTTTATATGTCTTGCTTGCTTTGTGGCTGGCTATTGTCTCTCCTGACTCCATCCTTCTATTTCCCTTTATCCTCAATTTGGTACCCAGACTATATGTCCTGCCTCACTACTAGCCAGTCAGAACTTTATCAAACCAATTCAAGTGACAAATCTTTACAGTGTACTAGATAATTTTTCCAAAGCAGGTATTATTAGGAAAAATTAATACCTAAGTGATTTTGAGAAGTTAAACACATGAGTGTAGTCTATGACACAATTCTCTGTCAACTTCATCCTTCGTTTGCACACATAGTTCATTGAGTATAATCAACTAAGGCCAAGATATCATGATATTTACTGCATAGGAGTCAGTGGGTGAAAATACCTACCACTTTCTCCTCTTCAGGGAAACTGCCTCTGACAGGTTTCCTGACTGGTAAAAATCCTGGCAAACTATTGACAGTAATTAGAGTGAAATATTTAGGTCCAAAAAAATCAGAAGAAAGGATTGCTAAAAGAGAGAGAGGATAAAGACACAAATATAATGTCTCCAGGACTCACCTTTCAAAATTCCAAACCAAACAAAGACCACCAGCACATAATCTAAACTTTTTAGTCACTCTTTAAGATTCTATCTGTAGTAAAAAATACAATTTATTAAAGAACACTAAGCTAATTTTAAAATGAACATGACAAGCTCTAAACTGCTTTTTTTTTGCTGTAGAAAAAAAATCTTGCAATTTGACCTACAAGACTTCAGTTCACAAAATATCTATAAAAACTAATTTTGTGTAAAACCATAGTCTTATAATTCAAACTATGATTTTTTGAATATGCAGTGTGCTTTTTCTCAGTTCTTCTCATGTGTTTAAGCTACTGGCAATATTTCTTAAAAGGAAACAAAATACAAAACAAGCATAATTTTAACCAGCCGATTTTTCAGGGTAAGGAAAGCAGGCCAAAATAAAAGCCACATACAGAGAAAATGGAGGTTTTGAAGCTACCAAGAAAAAGGGGTCTGGGAAAAAGAACTCTATACAAAATTTATTAACTTTTCATCAGCTTTTCATTTGCAAAGATATAGAAAAAAAGTCCTATTTATTCCAAAATTGACAATTTACCCATGAAAACAGTGCTGCATTCCAAGTTTATGTTTCTTCAATGAGAAGATAATTACAATTATTTACATGGAATATTCATTCTCTTTTCAGCATAAACAAAGACCATGTTACCAGGGGTCCAGGCTTGCTAGTATAGAGAACAGTGAAAACCAGCTTTACCAGGAGCTAGGCCTATCAAACACAGTCTTCCATCAGGATTGTCAACACTCCAGGAGCTAGCCTACCAGACATGCTCTTATACCAGGTTTTGCCAATGCTCTCTGAGGCATGCTGCTACCGCCCTCCCTTCAAGCCCTAGATTTTACTTGAGTCTCACTTGAATTGCCTGAAATTGAAGAAGCATGCAACAGTTCCTACTTTACTTAGATAATATGATTTCTTCAAATACTGGAGATTGTCATATAAAGATGTAGAGTGTTGAAAGTATAATGAATAAAACAGACAGGGGTACCAAAAATAGTCAACATTATACAAAAGCTAGAAGCCCTGTACTAGCTGACAAGATTCACAAGAAAACTACTATATTGTAATTATGACTGTCTGACATTGGCTAGAATCAAAACAACTTTAAGATTTCATCTTACTTCTCTCAGAATGGGATAGATAAACAAAGCACCCAACAACAAATGCTGCAGGGCGTAAAAAGAGAGAAGTTATGGAAAATGGTACCCTCATTCACTATTGGCTGGAACACAAACTGGTATACACTATAAAGATTAGTGTGACGAGATCTTCAAAGAATAAAATCTATCATGAGACCCAAGTATACCACCCCATAGCATATTCCAAAAGGTCTTCACAACTTACTCCACAAATACTAGCTCAGCCATGTTCATTGCTGTTCTAGTCACAATCACTAGGAAATAAAATCAACCTAAATATTTTACAACCAATGAATGGATAATGGCAATATACTACATATGCATATACACTATGAAACACTATTCAACTATAAAGAAAAATAAAATCATGAATTTTGCAGGTAAATTGATAAAACAAGAAAAGATCATACTCAGTAAAGTGTAACTCAGATCCAGAAAGTCAAATATTGCATGTTTTACCTCATGGAGGCTTTTAGCTGGAAAGCTTTAGATATAAATACATAGCCAGTAGTAACTACAGAAACCACAAAATAATGGGGCCATTTTCAGGATAGTGGGTTGGGCAGCAATAGAGAAGTAACAACTAGTGTATAGGTGATATAGTGTACAGGAAATGCAAGAAGGGCAGATCTTCAGGGCAAGAAAGGAAGGTAAATACAGAATAAAGTGGGAGAAGGGTAAAGCAGAATAGCAAAATCCAAGTGATCTGACAGGGAAATGGAAAAGGGAAACTGGGGCTCTTTAGGGAAGGGAGAGGGAAGCAAAACACATTAATGAAGGGTGCAATAGTGCGATGTTTAGCTTGGCAGTAACCAACAGCTCTCTAATTAGACTTAAGACCTACTTAACAAGAGGGAGGCCATGTCTGGCACTGGAAACAACTTCACTAGCTATTGCTAGTAAAGTCATAGTTATTAAAGGCAAATCTATAGCCATTAATATACTCAATCAGCATTTTTCCTAAGAGAACAACCTATAGACGTATTGACACTTATACCAAGAGATAAGTATAGTCTACAGCCATTATCAAGGGAACTTCTGTTTACAGGAAATGAGGACCATTACAGAAACCCACAGCTGAACAGATTTGTAAAGCCCAGTACCAATGGAGTAATCTAGAATACACTCCTGAACCTAAGGCTCAGAAAACCTTTTAGGAGAAAAAAAGATTCTAAGAGTCAAACAATTAGGGAGTTGGTTGTGAGATGGTTTCTCCTAGTAACATAAGAAGCTACACTCATAATGTCTTAACAACATGACAGCCCAAATGTGTACTATACAAGGATGATGCCAAAGAACATTTCAGATTGGACAGGGAAAAGCCTATGAGGCCTTAATCCTACAAAAAGAATTGTAGACAGCTAGAAGAGAAAGAAGTGGTTTTCTCAGGAAGAGCACACCAATTAATTATCCAGTGACAAATGGTCAACCCTGAAACACACACATACAAATTTTATAAGGCTATATTTAGGAATATAATATATATAGGCATTGCTATTATAAAAATTAAGGCAATGAGTTTTGAAGAAAAATGTGGATATGTATATGGGAGGGTTTAGAGGAAAGAAAGAGAAAAAAGAAATATAATTAATTCATAAATCCAAAAGGTAAAACAAATAAATAAAAGTTACAAAGAAACTTTAAAAAAAGATTATTAAAAAAATGAAGAACAAACTATAATGTGTGTATGTATGAACAAAAATATGTTAAAAAGCACAGTTACTCACAATATACAAAGAGATCATGGACCTCAACAAGAAAAATAGTATCTCTATTGACTAAGATTATAGAGTAGGTAAATGAATGTCTAGTCTAAAAGAAATTTCTATATTATGTCATTTGAAAAGTGCTGAATAGGAATCCCTGCCGAGGAAAATTGTGTTCCATTTGGGTTCCAGTACCTGGACCAGGTGCTGTCTGTGGAGAGCGTCTCCACACACTCCATAGCAGACAGAGATAAACTTTGGCTGTCAGGGTCCCTCCAGCTGCTGCTAAAGGAACTTGCAAGGCCACCCTGCCTCCATCTGCTCAAACAGAGAAGGACTGAGGACTCTGAAAGCCAGACTCAGATTCTGCCCAAAGGTGAGGTGGGCTCAACAGGCCCCAGCACCTGAATCTCTGCCAGGGAAATTTGTGTTCTGGTCGGGTTACAGTTCCTGGACCAGGTGCTGTCTGTGGAGCTTGTCCCCACACACTCCATAGCAGACAGAGATAAACTTTGGCTATCAGGGTCCCCCCAGGTGCTGCTAAGGGAAGCTGCATGGCCACACCACTTCCAACTGCTCAAACAGAGAAGAATTGAAGACTTGAAATTCAATACCCTGCCCAGAGCAGAGTTAGAGATTGAGCAGACCTTTTGTTCAGAGGTGATAAGAGACACACAAGCCCACTTGCAACCAGGAGCCACCTAATCGTGAACCACTGAAGCCATGGGGGGATGCCAGTGCAAAAATATATATGATAATATAAAGAACAACAAGGTAACTCCAGAAGAAAGTGGTGGTTCTACAACTACAAGACCTGAACTGAGCAATGAAGAGGAAACAGAAGGAAGCAACATCAAAAATTCCTTTATGATGATCATTGAAGCTCTCAAAAAAGATATGAAAAAATCCCTTAAAGAAATAAAAGAAATACAAATGAAAAATTGGAAGAGATGAACAAATCTATGAAAGAAACATGACAGAAACTAAAAGAAAATGAAAGAGAAGCAATAAAAAAGGCACAAAATGAGGCAAAGATGGAAATAGAAAACTTGAAGAAAAAAGTTGGAACCACAGATACAAGCATAACCAACAGAGTTCAAGAGATGGAAGATAGAATCTCTGAAGTGGAAGACTCAGTAGCTCAAATAAATATATCAGTCAAAGAAAATACTAAAACCAAAAAAGCCATAACTCAATGTTCAGGAAATCTGAGACACCATGAAAAGACCTAACTTGAGAATAATAGGAATAGAAGAAGGAGAAGAATACCAGCTCAAAGGCACAGATAATGTTTTCAATAAAATGATAGAAGAAAACTTTCCTAACTTGAAGAAGGAAATGCCTATAAAGATACAAGAAGCTTATAGAACACCAAATAGATATGACCCCCCCAAAAAGTCAGTGTACCACATAATAATCAAGCCACAAAACATACAGAACAAAGAAAATATTTTAAGAGCTGCAAAAGAAAAGGGCCAACTTACCTATAAAGGCAGACCCATCAGAATATCTCGTGACTAATCAATGGAAACGAAGAAAGCTAGAAGGGCTTGGTCAGAAGTTATGCAGATGCTAAAAGAGCATGACTGCCAAATTAGAATCCCATACCCTGCAAAACTATCAATCACCATAAATGGAGTAAACAAGATATTTCATGAAAAAGTCAGACTAAAACAATATATATCTACCAATCCAGCACTATAGAAAGTATTCGAGGGAAAACTCCAAACTAAGACCCCAGATACACCCATGAACCCAAAAACAATCAATAACTCCACAGAAGAATATTCCAGAGAAAGGAAATAAAAACAAATTACCACCAAAAATGGCAGGAAATATCAATCAGTGGTCACTAATATCCCTTAATATCAATGGACTGAACTCACCTATAAAACGTCACACACTAACAAGATGGATACAACAACAGAAGCCATCCTTCTGTTGCCTACAAGAAACACACCTCAACCACAAAGACAGAGACAGGCTTAGAGTAAAGGGTTGGGAAAAGATTTTCCAGTCAAATGGTCCTATAAAACAAGTGGGGAATGCCATCCTAATATCTAACAAAGTAGAATTTAAGCTAAAAGCAATTAAAAGGGACCAAGATGGTCATTACATTTCCATCACAGGAAAAATTGGACAACAGAAGATTTTAATCCTGAATATTTATGCCACTAATATAAGGGCACCTACCTATGTAAAAGATATAATGCTAAAGCTCGAATTCCACATCAATTCTTATACCCTAATAGTGGGAGACTTCAGTGCCCCACTTTCAACCCTGGATAGGTCAACCAGACAGACACTCAACAGAGAAATAAGGAGTCTAAAAGAGGTTATGATGCAAATGGTTTTAATAGATATCTACAGAAGCTTCCACCAAAATGCAAAGAAATACACATATTTCTCAGCTCCTCGTGGAACTTTCTCCAAAACTGACCACATAAATGATCATAAAGCAAATATCAACAGATACAAAAAAATTGAAAATAATCCCTTGTAACATAATAGTCCACCACGGCCTAAAGTTAGAGTTCAACAACAACAAAAATCAAAGAAAGCCTACCAACTCATGTAAACTAATCATAACTCAGCTGAACCATTTCTGGGTCATGGAAGAAATTAAGAAAGATATCAAAGTCTTCCTAGAATTTAATGAAAATGAATCCAAAATGAACCCAAACTTCTCTTAGGAGGAAAATTCATAGTGCTAGATGCCTACATGAAAAACCTAGAGAAATCCCACACTAGAGACCTAACAGCTCAGCTGAAAGCCTTAGAACAATTAGAAGCAAACTCACATAGAAGAAGTAGACGGCAGGAAATAATCAAACTTAGAGCTGAAATCAATACAATTGAAACAAAAAGAACAATACAAAGAATAAATGAATCTAAGAGTTGGTGCTTTGAGAAAGTAAACAAGACAGGTAAGTCCTGAGCCAAACTAATCAAAAAACAGAGGGAGAGTGTTCAAATCAACAAAATAAGAAATGAAAAAGGGGACATAACAACAGACCACCAGGAAATCCAGAGAATTATCAGATAATACTTTGAAAATCTGTATTCCACAAAAATGGAAAACCGAGAAGAAATGGACAGCTTTCTGGACAGGTACCACTTACCAAAATTAAATGAAGATCAGATTAATTACTTAAACAGGCACATAACCCTTAAGGAAATTGAAGCTGACATTAAAAGCCTCCCCAAAAATAAAAGCCCTGGTCCAGATGGTTTCAGTGCCAAATTCTACCAGACATTCAAAGAAGAACTATTACTATTACTCCTTATAATATTTCACACAGTAGAAACTGAAGGAATATTGCCAAATTCTTTTTATGAAGCCACAATCACCCTAATACCCAAGCCACTTAAAGACACAACAAAGAAGGAGAACGACAGACCAAACTCCCTCATGAATATTGATGCTAAAATTCTCAACAAAATTTTAGCAAACCATATGCACCAAGGTATAAAAAATATTGTCCACCACGACCAAGTAGGCTTCATCCCAGAAATGCAGGGCTGGTTTAGCATAGGAAAAACCTTAAATGTTATCCATCCTATAAACAAAGTAAAGGAACAAAACCACATGATCATATCCTTAGGTTCTGAAAAAGCTTTTGACAAAATCTAACACTCGTATATGATTAAAACCCTGGAGACATCAGGAATACAGGGAAAATACCTAAATATAACAAAGGCGATTTACAAGAATCTGACAGCTAGTATCAAACTTAATGGAGAAAACTCAAAGCAATCCCACTAAAATCAAGAACTAGACAAGGATATCCTCTCTCCCCTTATCAATTCAATATAGTTCTTGAAGTTTTAACTAAAGCAATAAGAGAACAAAAAGAGATTAAGGGGATACATACTAGAAAAGAAAAAGTGAAGCCATTTCTATTTGCAGATGATATGATTGTATACATAAGTGACCCACAAAATTCTTCCAAGGAACTGCTACGGCTAATAAACACCTTCAGCAATGTAGCAGGATACAAGATTAACTCAAAGAAATCAGTAGCCCTTCTATACACTAAAGATAGAAGAGCTGAAAAAGAAATAAGGGAAACTTTACCCTTCATAATAGCTGCAAATAGTATTAAAAACCTTGGAGTAACTATAACCAAAGATATAACAGACCTATTTACAAAAATTTTAAACCACTGAAGAAAGAAATTGAAGAGGATATCAGAAAACGGAAACCTCTCCCATGTTCCTGGATTGGTAGGATCAACATAGTAAAAATGACAATTCTACCAAAGGCAATCTACAGATTCAATGCACTGCCCATCAAAATCCCAACACAGTATTTTTTGGACCTTGAAAGAACAATACTCAATTTCTTTTGGAATAACAGGAAAGCCAGGATTGCCAAAACAATTTTACTTAACAAAAGAACCTCAGGAGGTATCACCATACCTGACTTCAAGTTATACTATAGAGCTACAGTAATAAAAGCAGCCTGGTACTGGCATAAAAACAGACTTGTGGATCAATGGAATAGAATGGAGGATCCAGACATTAACCCAAAAACCTATGAACACCTGATCTTTGACAAAGAGGCCCAAAATATTCAATGGAAAAAAGATAGTATATTTAACAAATGGTGTTGGCATAGCTGGATGGTAGTGTGTAGAAAAATGCAAATAGATCCAAGTCTGTCACCCTGCACAAAACTCAAATCCAAGTGGATCAAAGACCTCAACTTAACCCCAACCACTTTGAACTTGATAGAAAAAAAAGTGGGAAATACACTTCTACAAATTGGCACAGCGACCACTTCCTAAATATAACACCAGTGGCACAGGCACTAAGACCAACAATCAATAAGTGGGATCTCCTGAAGCTGGGAAGCTTCTGCAAAGCCAAGGACACTGTCAATAGGACAAAACAGCAGCCTGCAGAATGGGAAAAGATTTTCACCAACCCTACAAGTGACAGAGGACTGATCTCTAAGGTATATAAAGAGCTCAAGAATTTAGATCCCAAAACCTTGAATAACTCTATCAAAAAATGGGGTTCAGATCTAAAAAGGGAATTTTCAGCAGAGGAACTACAAATGGCTGAAAGGCACCTGAAAATGTGCTCTTCATCTTTAGCCATCAGAGAAATGCAAATCAAAACAACTTTGAAATACCACCTAACACCTGTTAGATTGGCTAAGATAAAAGGCACAGATGACAGCCTATGTTGGAGAGGATGCGGAGCAAGGGGAACACTCCTCCATTGTTGGTGGGATTGTAAGCTTGTTCAGCCACTTTGGAATACAATATGGAGGTTTCTCAGAAAATTGAAAATCAATCTCCCCAAGGACCCAGCAATACCACTTCTGGGTGTGTACCCTAAAGAGGCACATTCACACTCCAAAGGTATTAGCTCAACTATGTTCATAGCAGCATTATTTGTAATAGCAAGAACCTGGAAACAACCTAGATGTCCCTCAATTGAAGAATGGATTAACAAACTGTGGTACATCTACCCAGTGGAGTACTACTCAGCAGTAAGAAAAAATGATATCCTAAAATTTGCAAGCCAATGGATAGATTTGGAGAATATCCTCCTGTGAGAGGTATCACAAACTCAGAAATATAAGCAGGGGATGTACTTACTCATTAGTAGACTCTAAACAAACAAACAAGAAAAAAGCAAAGCATGCTCAAGCTGCAAACCACAACCACTGAACAGCTTGAGATCAGAAACACCCTGGACTGACTACTTGGATCCCACTCCCCCTAGAGGAACACCTGACTCAGTCTTGAGGAAGGGGGGAGAATACTGGATCTGCCAGGAGTGGAGACTGAACTAAGCAATATTGGGTCAGTGGGACCATGGGACTGCCTGCAGCTTGCCCATGGAGGGGTTGGGTAGTTGTGGGAGAAGAGAGAATGAACTGATGTGGCAGGAGGGGGAAGGGACCTTGAATAAGGATATACAAGGATAGAAAGTGTGACTTCTTTGTTCATAATAATAATAATATTTTAAAAAAAGAAAAAAAAGTGCTGAGTAACCAGTAATCCCACTACCTACCTACTGAAAGGGGTAAAAAGCTTCCAAAATATAAAACCACTTAATTTTTAACCATTACTTATGGGAATAAAACTATATATTAACCTTAGAAGACAAATTAAGTTTATTGAAAAAATACTAAACATACTCTAAATAGTATTTCCACTATTTGACATTTATCACAAAAATATAAAATTATACACTCACTCACACGAGAATAAAATGTAGACACGGATACTTCCATCAGCTTTGTTCATGATTGCTAGCACTTTGAAACAGGCGAGAAGACTTTTAGTAGTTGTGTAGATTATATGGCAACCAGAGAATAGAATATTATCTGCCACCAAAAAGAAGTGAGCGATCCACTCAAGAAAGGACACAAAGGGTGAAAAAGTGCATGCTTCTAAATAAAAGGCATGATTTTTAAAAGGATTTATGCAAAATATAAAACCTATATAGAATGTAAAGAACTGGTAGTTTCTGGGGTTATGAGAGGAAATATGAATATGTAGAGGAGGGTTTTAGAACATTTGGATTATGCTGGATGTCGCTGTAATGGTGGATACATGCCATTCTACATTTGTGGTTGTGAAGAGTGGTATAAATTATGACATTCTTGTGATAATGGTTTATCAATGGCTTGCTGGTGGTGAGGAATCTTGATGGTGTTAGCCTGGATGAAGCCTCTGGAAACAGCACATATTTAGAATGCTGCACTTTTACTTAATGTTTCTATAAATGTTAAAATCTCTTTAAGTGGGACTCAGGTGGAAAATAGGGTGCAGAGATCCATGTAGAGAGAGCAAAACCACCACTCTCCTGAATGGCAATGATAAAGCCCTACTCAAGTTTACCAAAAGCTATCTCACAGAACTTTAAAAACTAAACCTATTCAGCCAAAAATATTGAAAACTTATAATCAACAAAATGTTTATGAACATTGCAGCATGCATCTCTAAAAGTGTTTTCTTGATTTTTTAAAACATCAGTTCATGTGTGGCAGCATGTGTCTGTAATCCTAAAACTCTGGAAGCAAAAGCAGAAAAACTGAATCTAACACAACCTGGGAATATGCCAATATTACATCTCAAAACAACAACAAAAATATGGTAAAAGCAATGTTTTCCAGGAATAAAAGCATTTACTTCCTTCAACATTCTTTTATCAAAGAAAATTTCCTCCATGAGATAATTGCAATGCCTGAGCAACAAGCAGGTTTAAGCTCTTGAGTTTTGCAAGTCAAGCAAATGCCCAGGGTTATGTGAGCAATGAGGCACTAAACGTGAATAGAACCTGCACATTTAAAACAGAACATTCACAGCCAAGGTCAATCTGCAGGGACACTGAGGACTAGAAGAAAATCAGATCTGTTCTCTTGCATAGAAGCAGGGCAAGATGACATGTTTTGCTTTGCTCTTGGTTGAGGAACGAGAATTTCTGTTTTTAAGGGGAAAGGAAGGAAATTTGAGAGATCTAGATCTCAGAGTTAAGAAACACAATAAATCTTCAAACAGGACAATATCGTCTTAAGAATTTACCCTTGAATAAACAGCAGGAGAAGTGCATATAGCCAAGAAATGGCTATATTTAAATCAGCTAGACAGAAACAACAGAGCAGCTTTACAGATTATCAGGTTCTCTGTCAACAGACATCTCGATTCACAGTCAGAAGGTGCTGGCATATTACTCCAGGACTCTGAGTCAATGTATACTAATGGATGCTTGAATGAACAGATATTTATCATTGAAGAATGAGTATTTCTAGACAAACAAAATTCAAGCACATTATCACTGTATTCATGTGGGATGTCTTTCTGTATGCTGTGAATATTCTTTAATAACTGAAATGTCTTGGCCTATGGCAGGCATCTTAGAAGGAAGTGGGGAAATTAGAACATAGATAGGGGAAGGAGGGCAGAGTCAAGAACGATACCATCCAGCCACCCAGGAATCAACATGTAAAGGTAACACAGCTAAGCCATGGGCCACATCACAAGATAGATTAATGAAAATAGGTAAAATTAAGATGCAAGAGCTAGCTAGCAATTATGCCTGAGCTATAGGTAGAGCAGAATGTTATTAAACAAGCATCTTAGTCATTTTTGGGGGGTTTAAGCAGTGGCGGGCTAGTTCGGACCTTGGGAATAGGCCAGGCCAGAAACTTCATATTACACTGTGTAACTGTGTCTCAATTACACAATTGAGATTGCTAGAAGATTCTAGAAGGAAAATACCTAAATTCTAAGTGATTTTTTTGTAACATATTAGAGATCTTTAGACTTTTTCACATACTATAATAGATAAGTTCTATTCCTATAGACTTGGCTAACAAAGATCATATTTGCCAGTGTTTTACAGAAAAGAAAATTGTGTGCACAGTGAAGAGAACATGACTAAAATTAAGAACTGTCTTTGTTCCTCCATCTGGGAAATAACTCAGTTTCTGCTTTTGCTTATTGGATTGATGATGTACTGAGGTGTTTTGTATAGTTAGTATAATCATGTGCTAATTACAAATATAGAAATAGAATTGATGTTATAGATTTTAATCATGTTCTCATGTCATTACAACTACTACAAAATAATCATAAGATTTTTGAAGGTAGAGAGTTATAAAACAAGATGAGTGACTTTTTAAAGATTTTATTTTTCAGTTATCTATGTTGCCTGTATATGGAATTTTGCACATGAGCTCAGTGTCTGTGGAGGCCTAAAGAGGGTGTTAGAACTCATGTAGTAGAATTTACATGTACCTGTATACCATCTGACCTGGGTAATGGGGAGCACACTTATATCCTCTGGATGGGCAGCAGGCACACTGAACCCCTCTCCAGACCCTCAATTTATTTTTCCTTGATTTTATATCATCAATGATTATTAAAACTTTCAGCTTGTTGACAATGTTGAACTCTCACATGTATTATTGGTGTAAGCTCTTCATAATAACTATATAGTTCCAATTAATGTTAGTAATGCTGAAGCTAGAGAATGAATATGCTGCCTCAGGTGAGATATCTACAAGACAGCAATAGATAGATTAACAGAGACAGCATAGCCTGGATCACTTCATTAAGCTAGGTCATCTCAGAAAGAGACATGCACCTAACCAAGCACCCAAAGATGTGTGTGAATTGTGATGTTTAGGACATATTTAGTGTATAAAGCAGAGACTATATTGTATATTATAATAATGAAAAAAATACTTGAAAATATTTTAACTGAAATAAAACAGAAATTGATTATTCTTTGCAGTGTAGCAGCTCTGGCACCTGGAATACATGTTTGCCAAGCATTTCCTAGGCACCAATATCTTCCATCATAGAGAAAACATGAAAGAGACAGAGATGAGCAGCTGCCATTCCCAGTGTGCTCTGTGGCCTGAATGTCACCTAACAACCACACAGGGAAGCAAAGCTGAAAAGTGCAGTGTGGTGTTGCATGGGGAGGGGTACTAGCTTAGCAAGTTAAAAATTTGCTTTGGAATACAAGGACCCAAGTTTGATTTCCAGAATCTGCTTTCAAAATGGCATAGGCGGGCGTCCCAGCACACTCTGGAGCAGGGGGCAGCTGAACTCTGCACCTGGCCACACCACAGCTCCTGCTGCTGCTGAGGGTATCTGCAAGGATCCCTATTGCGACCCCGAACTGAGTGAACTGAGCAAACCAACTGCAGGGGTCTCTGAGGGGCAGATTCGAACCCTGACCAGAGGTGAGGAGGGTTCGGCAGGCCTCAGCGCCTGTATCCTGGCCTGGGAGG
>PVIH01018394.1:0-38656 GCA_004025045.1 Sigmodon hispidus | reverse complement strand
TACATGAAAGACTGTCTCAAAAAAACAAGGAAACAAAACTGCTTTTAAAGTTACCTCTCTATAGTAAGGAACAATTACTACTATTTTTTGTTAACTAAAATGTGAGGAGATACCTTGGAGTTTATGTTAAGTCTGTAGGAGAGTTTGTTTTATAATGGAATTCTATCCCCTATTCCTTCCCCTTTTAAAAAATATAGTTTATGGGGGTTGAAATAATGGCTCAGCAGCTAAGAGCACTTGTTGTTCTTCAGGAGGACCTTGGGTCAGTCAGTACTCAAATCCAGTGGCTCACAACTGTTAGCTCTAGGGAGGTTAGGCACTCTCCTTCTGGCTTCCTTAGGCGTCTCCTCTGGGTTATAAATAATAAATAGGTAAATAATGAAGAATCCAGTGTTCTGCCTGCATGTGTCACTGCAGGCCAGATGAGAGCACCAGATCTCATTACAGATGGTTGTGAGCCACCATGTGGTTGCTGGGAATTGAACTCAGGACCTCTAGAAGAGCACTCAGTGCTCTTAACCTCTAAGCCACCTCTCTAGCCCCCAGTAATGAAGAATCTTAAATGTAGATTTCTTTTTTTTTTTTTTTTTAAAAACTTTATTTATTTATCTATTTGCCTTGGTGTTTGCCTGGAACTGGAACTACAGACAGCTGTTAGCTGCCATGTGGGTGCTGGGAATCGAACCCGGGTCCCCTGGAAGAGCAGTCGGTGCTCTTAACCGCTGAGCCATCTCTCCAGCCCCTTAAATGTAGATTTCTAAGGTTATTGTTGGGTAAACTTTAGGACATTGTATATGTCTCCTTTTTGCAGAATTAAAAGTGGAGTTAGTTTTCTCAGGTTGTTTTCTTTTCTTTTTTTTTTTTTAAAAACTTTATTTATTTATTATTTATTATTTATTTGCCTTGGTGTTTGCCTGGAACTGGAACTACAGACAGTTGTTAGCTGCCATGTGGGTGCTGGGAATCGAACCCGGGTTCCCTGGAAGAGCAGACGGTGCTCTTAACCGCTGAGCCATCTCTCCAGCCCCAGGTTGTTTTCTTATAGCCAATAAAATTGGAAGCTTATTTATTTTAATTTAAAATTACTGTTTTTTAATTTTATGTGTATGAGTGTTTTAAGAGGATATTGGAGATGGTTGTAAGCTGACATGTGGATGCTGGGAATTGAATCTGGGTCCTTTGGAAAAGCAGCCAATACTCTTAGCCGTTGAGTCACCTCTCTAGTCCGTTGAGAGAAGCTCTTGCCATGTAGTCCAGCAAGCCTCAGTGCCATGACCCTCTTACTTCCCTGCCTCCTCAGTGTTGGCATTGCAGGTATATGCCACCATGCCTGATCTTCTTTGTACAGCATTTTTCTCATCATTTTTAGCTAAGATTTTAGCTAAGAAACTGCTTGAAGTTGTTGTGTTTTAGAGTACTTTTTATAGCTGCAAATCCATTTGTGGGTTTTAAGGTTCTGTCTTCAACACTGCATTAAAAGCAGGCTATAGGTCAGGCCACACATGCCTTTAATACCAGCACTTGGGAGGCAGAAGTAGGTGGATTTCTATGAATTTGCTAGGACTAGATAGGGAGACCCTGTCTCAAAAGCAAGCAGCTTGTGGTGTAGCAGCTGAAGATGCACTGAAGGCTTTCCTTACTAGATGTTCTGGTGGCAGGCAGCTCTTGAGGGCTCAGGTCATTTGTGCAGGAGTCACATTGTTGTGATGTTGCTGCTTTTCTTCTGTCCTTTCGTCAGATGTGCTGTAAAGGCCATTACTACTAACTGTGAAGCAGTTTTGAGTGGAAAGCCTAAGTTAGTCAGCTTTCCTTGAGCCCTCAAGTCACTAAAATTACTTAGGATTTTGTTTAAGATTTGTACTTTTTCATTGCTCTGTAGAGCTAGTGAGATTCTCTAGATGTGATGGAGTCTGGTTTGTTATTGTTTTCTGAGACAGTCTTGCTATACTATCCAGGTCTTGAATCCCTGTGCTCAAGTAATCCTCTTTTCCTCAGCCTCCTGAGTGCTCCAGGCACATGCTGCTGTGGCTCCCAGGTAGAGGGTCTGATTGGTAAACATACCAGATGTTCCTAGTATTTTAATTAGGCTTGGAAGCTATTTCCTGTAAAATAACATTCATGAGAAAAACTTGCTTTTTAAAGTTTAGCGAGATTGCTAGATGATTTACATGAATACTTTTTTGTTATCGTTATTTACAGTGTTAAAATACCTGAAACTGTTTGCTGAAACCTGCAGTGAGATCGCAGAACTTTTGAGCAGGTAAGTTTAAAGAGAACCACTAAGTTGAGAGTTTATGCCAATAGTCTCCTATCCCTAAGGATTTAAACTAGGGCCTTGTGTATGCTGGGTAAGCATTCTACTACTGACCTTTATCCATAGCCCTAATGGAGTTGACTTTTGCTTTTAGGTTTTAGGTTTTTTTTTTTTGGTCCCTTCTGAGGTTACAGATAGTGAGAAGAAACTTCTGGTACCTTTCAGATCCTTTATGAATCAGAATAACATACCCTTTCTGGATTGGTCATAGTGTGACTTTATGTTTTAAACGAGTAATGTTTTGGTTTTTTTTTTTTTTTTTTTTGATGACAAGGAGCAGGAAGAGCAATGTTTTAAGGGCAAATGTGCTGAGAGGCCAAGGTATTTTCAAAGAACTCAGAGTTGTTGCTTTATGAGGGACTTGAACCAGAAATTGGGAAGCATTTAGGAGTCATGGTGTTTAGAGTGTACTTTTCTCCCAGTTGGTTGTAAGTATCTTCTTTTTATTGTCTTAGTTGTGCTTCTCTAGTCAGGCCTTTTACATGTCAACAAACAGGTAGAAGAAAATGACTACTTTATTCCTGGGGTCACAGGTAAACTTGAACTCCAGCACCACAGCAAACTGATAACTAGTTCAAGGTCCTAGCTACTATGAAGGAATATAATAGCTTGCATTTAGTTTGGTTTTCATTTAGTTGTGGCAAGGGTGGGACTCTAGAAGGACAAATCTAGTGAGCTGAAAGTCCTCCATGTGCCTCCAGGACTAGTGATAGATCTCAGAGAGTGGATAGTGGTAGTTCTTCTAGGGGAGACTCCAGTGGAAACTTTGAGACATTTTTCTGTTTTAGCATTCTAGAACAATTTTTACATGTCTTGCTCTTTAGTTTTAACTTAGATGTCCTGAAGATGTAACCTATATGCATCTATTTTGGAGAATGAAGCCCAGTAATTCTCACCTTGCATTGATGTTAGAACCTAGTTTATTAAAAAAATTAAATTAACAATTACATTTATTATGTTATATATGTATATGAGCATTTGTGTGGGAGTGAATGCCATGGCACTTGTGGAGGTCAGAGGAAGTTGGGGATTCGTTCTCTCTTTTGATCAGGGATCATTGAACCCAGGTTATTAGGTTTGACAACAAGCACCTTTTCTGGCTGAGCTATTTTGTTAGCCCCAGTTGAGTCTTTTAATAAAAGTTCTAGATTTGGGGGTGGGGAAGGAAGCTCAGGATAAAGGTTTAAATAGGTGACTTTGGTATATGGAAAAATTCATTATTGAGTGTTTTTATAAATTTTAATTGTTGATAGTTTTTATAGTATTAAGCAACTCATGAAGCTGTATAGGATCTGAGGGATCAGAATTTGTACATGATCCTCATGTTATTAATAGAGGTTAGTAGTACCAGGCCAACAAGGACTACATAGTGAGACCTCATCTACCAAAAACAAAGAGAAGAAACAAGAATAAAGAGCAGTAATAGAGACTTAGCTGTTGGGGAAGATGAGTGACTTAGGATAAACTTTGGAAATTATATATTTCTATACTCTAGAATTATAAATCTAGAACTGAATTTGTTGCTTTTACTGTGGTGTTAGGGGGATTACCCAGGACATTGGGTATGCCTAAGCACATGACTTATTACTGAGCTACATTCTTGGCTCCTTAGGTAAATTCTATACGTATATATGTGAGACAGGATTTCCCTGTATAACCCAGGCTAGCTTTGAATTTATAATCCCCCTTCCTCTGTCTGCCCTGGGTGTTAGAATTAAAGGCATGCACTACCACACTTGGCTTTAAACTTTATTTGGGGAGAGGGTTTCATGTAGTCAAGGCTGGCCTCTTAATTTGTTACGTAGCTGGGACTGACTTTGAACTCCTAGTCCACCTCCCAAGTGCTGTGGTTACAGATGTCTGCCTTTGGAAACTTTATATTCTTTGATTCCCTTCATTGTTTGTATTTTTTTGAAGACAGGATCCAACTAGGACCTTACTGGCCTTGAACTCACTATGTAGAATTGCAGACTGGCCTGGGGCTCATGAGTGATCTTCTTGCCTTTGCCCACAAATGTTGGAATTAACAGGCATGTGCCACCATGCCCAGTTTATGGCAACTTTTCTCAATGGAACATTTTGAAGTCTAGTGTTGGAACTTGTGGATGTCTTCTGGCATCTTCTTTCTGAGAGCTTAGATTATAGGCATGCACTGTCATTTTAAATTATATTTGATATTTATTTGTTTTTTATTTTTACATGTATGAGTATTTGTCTGCATGCATGTGTGTGCACAGTATATATGCCTGGTATCTGAGGAAGCCAGAGGACATTGGAGCCCCTGGAACTGTAGTTATAGATTGTTGTGAGCTTTATGTGGGTGTTGGGAACAGAATCTGAGTTCTACAAGATCAACAAGTACTCTTAACCATTGAGCCATCTCTCCAGTCCCAGGTACCACCATTTAAAGTATCTTTTTGTTTTTGAAAACTAGATTACACTATCCCAGGCCATGCTGAAAATTACTATATAGCCCAGTCAGGCCTCAGACTCAGTTCTCCTGCTTTACTTTACTACTATAATTCTCCCATCAGTTTACTCCCATGTCTAGTTTTAAAATTCCACCTTTATAAATTTTGAATAGGCATTTTACTAGGTTCTGCTTATAGGCTTCTAGTTTTTTTTTTTTTTAACTTTTTTTTTTTTCCTGTACATGCATTACATGTTTGTGGATGTGTGTGCAACAGGACAACTTGAGAGAGTTGATTCTTTCCTCCCACCATGTGGGTCCCAGAGAATGAACTCAGGTTTGGTGGCAGATACCTTTTCCAGCTAAACTATCTTAAAGCCTACCTTCCCCCATTGTGGTTCCTTACTCATATTTCTTAATTCAGCAATTAAAAAAAAATTAATTCTTACTTTTATTGTATGAATGTTTTGACTTGCATGTATGTCTGTCGTGTGTGTGTGTGTGTGTGTTTGTTTGTGTGTGTTTGTGTGTGTGTTTATGTTTGGAATACATGTGCAGTGTGTTTATGAGTGAGGTTTGTGTCAGGCCTAGAGGTTAGATGTTTTATTTTGCCTTTTTCTAAAATCTCATTTGTTCAAATATTTGAACAATAGTGTTTGTGGAGGTTAGAAGACAGGGTATCATCAGATCTTCTGGAACAGTAGTTATAGGTAGCTGTAAGCCACTGTGTGGGTGCTGGAAATCAAACCCTGGTACTCTTTAAGAGTAACTGGTGTTCTTAACCACTGAGCAATCAATTTCCAGCCCCCAACTCAGTAAGTTCTTAAATGTTTGCTTTGTGAGCTCTGTGGTGAGTGGAACCTTACTGCCCTGTCCTGAGGCCTAGACTCCAGTGAGAGAAGTGTTCAGATAGCCCTAGCAAATTGTTTTAGAATCTGAAGTCTGTCTGTTTTGGAGAAAGTTAATTTTTTAAACAAGATTTTATATATATATATATATATATATATATATATATATACACACACACATACATATATATATATGTGTGTATGTATGTATGTGTTGCCTACATTTATTTCTGTGTACCACATATATGAAGTGTCCAAAGAGGCCAGAAGAGGCTGTTAGGAATCCCCTGGATCCCCTGGAACTGGATGGTGGGGAGCTAGGGTGCTAGGAATTGAATCCTTTGGAAGAGCAACTTTAATTGCTGAGTCAACACTCCAACCTGAGAAAGACAGTTTGATTATTAGGCCACATCGCTCTTTTATGCCCCTTGATAAGCTTCCTAAGGTGTGTGTGTGTGTCTGTCTGTCTGTGTTTGGGTGTTTTAATTTATATTTTGAGGTTGAATCATACTGTGTAACCCTGGCAGACCTGAAACTTACTGTGTAGACCAGACTGTTCTTGAACCTGCTGAGCCCCTCCTGCCTCCTGAGTATTGAGATTACAGATGTGTGTCATCATGTCTGGCTGTTTTGCTTTGCATTTATTATGCTTCTTTATTATTATTTAAAAAATACTTATTTTTATAATTTTCTATATAAATTGGTGTCCTGCCTGCATGCACAACTGTGTAAGGGTGTCAGATTCTGGAATTACAGACAGTTGTTGGCTGCCATGTGGATGCTAGGAATCGAACCCAGATCCTCCAGAAGAACAGTCAGTGCTCTCAACTGCTGAGCCATCTCTCCAGCTCATGTTTCTAGTTTCCTTTTTCTCTCTGATATATATATATATGATATATATATATAATTAGCATATATATATGCTAATTTTACAGTGCAGGGTATTAAGCTCAGGGCTTTGGACATGCTAGGCATGTACTTTACCATTGCCCTGTCTCCAGTCCATTTTGCCTTAGTCTGATTTCTTCTGCATTACAGAGTACTCAGGTATATACCACAATTTATTTGGCTCTTGTTTTGGCTTAAGAAGTTCAGGAACATGGTACCAGCCCTCTGCTTGGACTTTTATTTAAGCTAGTCACTGCATGGTAGAAGATGGGATGGAGAGAGCAAGGAGAAGAGGGAGGGGTTTAAATTTGCATTTATAATGACTCACATTAGAGATGACTAACCACATCCCTGGTTAATGGCATTAATCTGTTCATGAGAGCAGAGCCCTATTTACTTAATCACCTCTTGTGATTGTTGTGTTGGGGAAATTTCCAACACGTGAACTTTGAGGATATATTCAAATTGTAGCAGGTAGGATCTATTTACTTCCAAACACTGAAGAACCCAACAAAATCTCTGGGTTTTGTGGTTTTTTTCTTTTTCTTTTTAGGTAGTAATAGTCTCTGTTCTTTTTGGGGAAAAAAAAAAAAATGTGGAGCTGGAGAGATGGCTCAGCAGTTAGGAGCATTGTCTGTTCTTCCAGAGGACCCGGATTTGATTCCCAGCACCCACATGGCAGCTCACAACTGTCTGTAGTTACAGTCCCAGGCAAACACCAAGGCAAAGAAAGAAAGAAAGAAGGAAAGAAAGAAAGAGAGAGAGAGAAAGAAAGAAAGAAAATTTAAAAAAGAAAAGAAAAGAAAAAAAATGACCCAATTTTCATAATCATATTTGTCTGTTAGCTGTTTTTTTTCCAAATTAAAACAAAGCAATTTAGTCAATCTTGCATCTCTTGTAGTTGGATCTTTCTTTATGATACTGGTTTGCAGAATCAGTGTTTTATGTTTATTTCTCTTTCATCAAAAAGATTAAAACTCATAGATAATAGTTTTTTCTGATTTGACAAATAAGGCATTCTTTTAAAAAGGGTGCCCTTCTCTCATTCTTTTGTAGTATATGCTGCTAGCAATGAAGAATAGACTGGCTGCTAGTGTAGTTTGTTGTTACTAATTTGAATGTTGTCAGTGTCATCTATAGTACCCCTCATTGCATGGTTAGTACAAGTGCTACACAGAGTAAAAGGCAAATAATATTTTAACAGTACTATGGTGGAAATAATTTTGACATTACCAATATTCAGTGTAAAAATTACACATTTACCTGAATTTTAATTTTGTTGAGACAAAAACCACATGTCTTCCAGGCTGGCCTTGAACTTCTGAACATTATGTTTCCACCTTCTGAGTGCCAGGATTTCATCTATACTGGTTACTGTGTGGTGCTAGGGATTGAACCCAGGGATTCATATATGAAAGGCTTGTAGTAAGCACTGTGCCAACTAAGCTACATCTCTAACTTCATACATTAATTTCTTTTTTTTTTTTTTTTTTTTTTTTTAAACTTTATTTTATTTATTTATTTATTAGCCTTGGTGTTTGCCTGGAACTGGAACTACAGACAGTTGTTAGCTGCCATGTGGGTGCTGGGAATTGAACCCGGGTCCTCTGGAAGAGCAGACGGTGCTCTTAACCGCTGAGCCATTTCTCCAGCCCCCATACATTAATTTCTTAAAATTGATTTAAAATTTGTTTGAATTATAATACACATATTATTGATTAAAATTTTTTGTTGCTAAGGATTTGAACTCAGGGCCTTATACAAACTAAACATCTATTACCACAGTTTACACCTTAAAGCCTTCATTGAAAGTTTTTAGGGCTGAGTAGGTACAGATTTGTGGAAGTTATGATCATTTATAATTCCTTTAAAAATAGTTTTCAGCACAGAATTTGTGCAATGATGGACTGTCTGTCCTTCAGTCACTATAGACCAGTACAGTAGCTATACACAAGTATGTCTATTGAGCTTGAAGATGTGGCTAGTGTGATTGAGGAACTTTTATTTATTTACTTAATAGTAGCTAGTAGTTCACACTCAATTTGGAAGTTGATGTGTAACGTGGGTTGGGCTCGAACTTTTAGCAATCTTCTTGCATCTGCCTTTTGAGTGCCAAAATTATCCCAGGGAATATACTAATCACATCTTATTTGTTTTTAAATGTTAAAACAGCTGGAGATGTGGCTCAGTAGTGGGATCTGGCATATACAGATCCTGAATTCTATCCCTAACACCACCAAAAAATCTCTAAACCCAAACCAAGAATTAAATACAAAAAAGTTAACTTTTCAAGTTATAGTCTTAATTTCCTTTTTTCTTTTCTTTCTTTCTTTTTCTTTCTTTCTTTCTTTTTTTTTTAATGATTGGCTTTAGTTTTAAGAACAGTTGTAGATTTACAGAAAATTAAGAGGATAATATAGGGATTTCTGCCATGTTGACAATCATAGTTTACACTGTGATACATTATTATAGTTAGTAAGCCAGTATTGACACCTTGTTGTTAAAGTCTGTTCTTTCCTTGTTTAGTTTTACCTACTGTTTTTTTGTTGGGAGTTAACATTTGGAGTACCATAACATTTAGTCTGTATCTTTATGCTTCTTTGGCTTTGACTGCTTCCTTTGTTTCTGATGTCCTTGATGAGTTTAGTTCTGGTGGGGTGTTTTTATGGAATGTCACTGTATTAGAGTTTGTCTGGTGTTTTCTTTATGATTTGATCGGGGTTATGGGTTTTTAGGAAGGTTACACAGTAGAACGTGCCACATATAATACTGTGAGAACACTTAAGTGGTAGAAGAGGCAGGTGGATCTCTTTAGTTCAAGGATAGCCTGGTCCACACAGTGAGTTCCAGGTTAGTTGAGGCTAGTGAGAGCCTGTCTTTAAAAAAATAACACACTGATAGCATGGTTTGTCACTCTTGATGGTCATCTTGATAATATTTGTCCATTGTAGCTATTTCTTCTATTTTAAACTGTAGTTATTTTGTTTTCTCTCCCCTCCCCTTTCCTCTAACCCTTTCCACATACCCCCACTCTAATTTTATGGCTTCTATTTTATTGTTTTTTACACACACACACACACACACACACACGCACACACACACGCACACACACAGTCACTTGTATTCCTTCTTGAGGAATGTTTTTTAAATTAAAAATTTTGAGGAGCATTCTAAATAGTTTAGTTTTTTTTTTTAATCAGCTTTCTCGGGGGGGGGGTGGTTGTGGTGATGGGGTGGTTGTGAGATAGCTTAGTAGGTGAAGGTCCTTGCTGCTAAGCCTGATGATCTGAGTTCAATTCCAGGGATCCACATGCACATACCTACGTAACACAAAATAAATAAAATGTAATAAAAATGAACCTTTTTGAAGGTTGGGGTTAAACCTCTTGTTGCTAAAGTGCTGAGTAATGCGTTTAATTTCCAGAACTCATGTTAAAAAATACCAGGAGTGTAATTTTCTAATGCTGGCCAGCCAGCCGGCCTAGTAGTTTCCTTAAGCTTCAGGCCAGCAAGAGATCTCATGTCAAAAGGTAGATGGTGCCTGAGGAGCATGCATGGTGGGACATGTCTCCTCTGTGCTAAATTAAATTTTTTGGAGAAATGTACATTTTTATTCTTTTTGATTTTGTTTTTGTGTGGGTGTGTGCCTGTATCTGTGTATCTGGAATTTGGCTATGTGGGCTAGGCTATCCTTGGATTTTGGATCCTTTGGTTTTATCCTCATGATCCCTGAGGTTAGAGATACATGCATCAGTTCCACTTTTTTTTTTAAATTTAAATATTTGAAACATTGGAGTACTACTTATATTATAGCAGTATTCTCAATTTTTATAATTGTATATGGAGTGTTTTGCCTGTATATATGTATGTCTGTGTACCATGTGTGTGCCTGGATCCCATGGAACTAGAGTTATAGGCATGTGAGTCACAGTTTGGGCGATAGGAATCTAACCCTAGTTTTCTATGAGAGTAGTTAGTGCTCTTAATAGTTGAACTATCTCGTCTCTTGTTTAGAGCTTATACAACGAATTAGATTTTAGCATGTTTTTGTGTATATTTGACTGTGTGTATGCTATGGTATGCTCCTTTGAGGTCATGCTCTTAACCATACATATTGAGGCCAGGATCTCTCTGTGGCTTTTCTGCTTCAAGTGCCAGTCTAGCTGGCCTGCAAGCCTCTAGAATTCTTTTTTCTGTGCTTCCTATCTCACTTAAAGGACATGGGGTAGGTACTATCATGCCCAGCTTATGTGAGTTATGGGGATTTAAATTTAGGTGCTTATGCTAGGGAGTCAAACACTTTATCCACTGAGCCCTCTCCCTAGCCAACAACTCTCTGTTGTATATATAAATGACAATTCTGTTAGGGAAAGAATTATTTATAGTTTCATTATTCAAAAGTAAATTAAATAGTGGGCTGACATGGCTCAGTGAGTAAAGGTGCTTTCTTCTGAGCCTGAGTTTGATTCTTAGAACCTACATGATGAGAGAATTGACTTCTGGAGATTGTCCTCTGATTTTCAGTCTCAAGCTGTGACATGGATGCACCCCCCTAAACAAAAAATAACACAAAATTAAAAGATAGTTTAACAGGTAAGGGTGATTGTCACCAAGTCTGATAACCTGAGTTTAATTCTTGGGACTAGCATGCTGTTTTCTTCCCCCAACAGGTAAACACATGTGATTTCAAAACAAAAGTAAACATCAGTAGTTTTGAATACACACATGTATGGTGTTTTGCAATATTCTGAGGTGTAGTCTCTATGTCTTCTCCTTAGTCCTTATCATGCCTGCTTTTATTCAGTTGCTTTTACTAGGCTAGAATCTTTACTAGGGATTGTCATTATAGTTCTTACCTTGATATACACAGGTAATCTGGTTAGCTGTTACCAGAACATGTTATCTGAATTCATTAGATTTTTATATTGCACCAAGGAAACTATTTTATATATTTCCTGTAGTAAACCTAACCTTGGCTGGGTGGTGGTAGCGGCATGTGCCTTTAATCCCAGCATTTGAGAGGCAGAATTAGGCAGAGCTCAGTGAGTTCAAGGCCAGCCTGGTCTACAAAGTGAGTTTCAGGATAGCTAGGGCAGTAAAAACAAAACAAAACAAAAGAAAACCACATACACACAGAAGGAAAACCTAACCTTAAATATTTATGTACCTGAGTGTTATTCTCTGGAAATTGGGCCTACTGGAAACAAGGTAAGAGATTAGAAGAACTCTGGAGAGGGATATCCTGTCCCTTCAGTTAATAATAATGTTCCTTCTGATAGAAAAAATGGCTTTCACCTTTTTGCAGTTTGGAGTTTTAAAAAAATCAGTCAAGATGTTCCTTTTCTCCCAAAATAGAATCAGAAAAAGTACAAAGTAAAAGAAAAACAAAGAAATTCTATAAACTTTGAGACTTGGTATTTTAAAAGTTGTTTGCTCATCTGTGTGGTATTGGTGCCTGAGTTTAATCCCAGCACCCAGGAGGAGGCAGAGCAGGTGGATCTCTGAGTTTAAGGACAGCCTGTTCTACAGAGCAGCTCTGTTTTCAAAAAACGGTTATGAGGGGATGGGAATGAGGGATGGGATATATACTTGCTCATCAGCAACATTTAAATCTTTTTTTTTTTTTTTAACTTTATTTTATTTATTTATTTGCCTTAGTGTTTGCCTGGAACTGGAACTACAGACAGTTGTTAGCTGCCATGTGGGTGCTGGGAATCCAACCTAGGTCCTCTGGAAGAGCAGAGGGTGCTCTAAACCGCTGAGCCATCTCTCCAGCCCCGCAGCATTGCAGCAGGAAACCTTGAAATATTTGTATTAGATGAGGTTTTATTACTTTAAAATTAATTTGAAAATATTTGTGACAGAATGCTATAAGAGATAGACTGATAAAATACCTTGATTTTTTTTTGTGTGTGTGTGTGTGTGTGTATGTGTGTGTGTGTGTGTGTGTGTGTGTGTGTATTGTGCTGTTACCCCATGGTGGCCCAAAATTCACGCTCTTTCTTAGCCTTTTGAGCTGTAGTTATAGACACAGACCACCATGCCCAGTTGGAAAATGGGTATTGGGTATTTCCTACAACCAGGCATTCTCTGAGAGCTATTGATTTGTTTCTTGTGCATTCTCTCCCTCCCCTCCCCCCTATGGTTTTATATGCCTGGTTCAAACATACGAACATGTCCTTTTCAGGAAAACTATATAGTGCTTTAAATTAAAAAGAATCTTTTATTTTTCTATTTTAAAAGCTTTTAGTTGGGGCTGGAGAGATGGCTCAGCGGTTAAGAGCACCGCCTGCTCTTCCAGAGGACCCGGGTTCGATTCCCAGCACCCACATGGCAGCTAACAACTGTCTGTAGTTCCAGTTCCAGGCAAACACCAAGGCAAATAAATAAATAAAGTGGGGGGGAAAAAAAAAGCTTTTAGTTAATAGATAATAGATTGATCCTGATTCAAAAGACTTAGAATGCCACATATATATTAAGGGTTAAATCTGCCTATTTAGTACAGTCTAAGACAATTGGTAAGGCATCTCATTATAAACTATCAACTTAGATAATGTCCAGAACAGTTCAAAGTCTGGCTGTCAACATTGCAGCCCTCTGTAGCTTGTGTTTAATGCAGCAGCTGTAGGATGAGCTGACTGTATTGCTTAGTGTCTGAGCAAGGCTGCTCTCTTGTTGCTGCGACTTCACTTCCTGTTGCCTTTTTACCATGCTTTCTCCTGCCTTCCCATTCTCCCTCCTTCCTTCCCTCCTTCCTCTCCCTTTTTCCTTTTCCTTCCTTCCTTTTTTTTTTTTTTTTTTTTAAGATTTAGTATGTGTACAGTGTTCTGTCTGCAATTATGTCTACATGCCAGAAGAGGGCATCAGATCTTATCACGATGGTTGTGAGTCACTTTGTGGTTGCTGAAATTTAAACTCAGAACCTCTAGAACAGTCAGTGCTCTTAACCTCTGAGCCATCTCTCCAGCCCCCTCCCTTTTTTTTTTTTTTTTTTTTTAAAAAAAAAAAAAAACAATGTCTCTCATAGGCAGGCCTGCGCTCATTGATTGGGCCAGATTGGCTGTCCAGTGAGCCCCAGGGATCCATTTGCCTGTGTCTACCCAGCACTAGGATTACCAATGTACATGATTCCTGGCTTTTAAAATGTGGATACTAAGGGTTTGAAATGAGGTCTTACTGCTTATAAGGCATTTTACTGACTGAGCCACCTCCCTCACTCCTGTGTCTTACAAACTAGCTGATTTAAAGGTATAAGTGAAAAGTTAAAAATAACAGTATGAAACTGGAAGTGAGCACATGCATTATGCCTTTTGGGTTTCCTGAATACTGCCCTCCCTTCTACTCCTAGACTACATTACAAAAATGGCAGTATGGAAATTGGACAACTATAGTGAGTGTACAGTATGTATAATGTTACACTTACTGTAAAGAACTTAAAATGGACTTTTCTAAAGTCACTGTACTAGCTGATCTTGGTGGAATGTTCCCGTGATTGCAGTACTTGAGAGACCTGAAGGATAGAGGATAATTAGTTATGGACTAGCCTAGCTTACGTGGTAAGATCTTGTCTCAAAATAGAAATCATTGTGTTATATGTCATTTTAAGAAGCAGCTGATTTTGAGAATCTGATTAGTATAAAAACATAAGTTGTTTAAAGCACTGTTTGTTCACAGTAGCAAAAAATTTGAAGTTACCTGTTTTATAAACATTCTATAACTTTCAAATACCATGACTTAGAGCTTGAGACATGGCTAAGTGATTAAGTTGCTCTTGCAGAGGACCCAGGTTCAGTTTCCAGCACCTATGTAGCGGCTTACAAACATCTGTAATTCCAGTTGTAGGAGATCTAACACTCTCTTCTGCCCTCCTTGGACACCAGGTTTGCCTATGGTACACATACATACATGCAGGCAAAACATTCATGTACAAAAAATAAAAATTAAATCTAAAACCTTTCAAAGGATTAAAAACAAAATTATGGCTTAATTGTATATATGTTAGAAATTTGTTCATTCAGCTATTTAGAATGTTACAAAATAAAGGATATAATGGGATTTCCTCTGGAGACACAGTCTCATGTATCTCAGGGTATTCTCCAGCTTTCGATGTAGCTGAGGATTACTTTGAACTCTAATTTTTTTATTTTATTTTTTTTTGCCTTTATTTCTCCAGTGCTGGGGATTGTGACATGTTCCATTATGTCCTGTTTATGAGGCATCAAGGATAGAACCCAGGGCATATTTCATGTTAGGCATCCCCAGATTTACAGTATAATTCTAGTTTGTGGAAATTAATAAGTAGTCCCCCCTTTCCACTTATATAGGTGAACATAAAAAGAGGTATGGAAGGACATTGTATAAATTTTTAACATATCAAGTGCTGTGGGACTTCGCTTTTGTACACTGTAAATATGTGTCACTGTAAATAATGGTTTAATAGTATGCTGATTGGTCAGGTAGCTAGACAGGAAGTAGAGGAGGGGCAAGCAGACTAGGAGAATTCTGGGAAGCAGAATAGCAGAGAGGAGATGCCAGTGAATTGCAGAGGAAGCGGGATGAAAATGCTGCACTGAGCAAAAAAGTACCAACTCACATGGCTAAATATAAATAGAAATATGGTTTAACTTAAAGTATAAGAGTTAGCAAGTAATAAGCCTGAGCTATAGACCAAACAGCTTGTAATTAATATAAGCCGTTGTGTGATTATTTGGGACTAAATGGCTTTGGGACTGGCCAGGTGGGACAGAGAAACCTTTGACTACAAATGGAGTTTCAACATGGTGCATGCATATACACATAAAGCCTGAGAAAGTTTGGAAAGAGTTCTAGAACACAGAAACAGAGCCAAAAATAGCTTCCTAGTTGTATCCATCAGGCTTGAGCTATAACATGGTGGTTGTTGGGTTCCCAAAGTCTCACAGGAGCCTTGGTACAAGCATGAGCTGTATATAATAGATTTAAGGTTTCTGTTTGGACAGACTAAAAGGGAACAGAGTCAAAGATGGCTTCTTGGTAGCAGCGGTTTTTTTTTTTTTTTTTTTTTTTTTTGGGGGGTTGCTTCTGTTTGCTGGTGCAAGCAGAGGGGTGCTTATTTAAGAAAGGTTTACTGAATCAGCTTAGTGGCAGAAACCATGCAGCTCTTTGAAGAAGTCCTGCTGTGAAACACTTAAATGAAGTTTATGAGTGCTCTATTTGGTAGCTGTGTGGACCCTAGAATTCCTGAGTTGGTGTGGTAAACTAGTTTCTGCCTGTTCCCTCTGCCACAAATCTAAGCTCTCACACACCAAGTAGCTGAGTGGAGTAAGTCTCCATAGCCCAGCCTTTAATCCTAGCCACATTTTAGCTGATTAAAGGTGTGGTCAGACAATAATAAGAGATAAACAGTAAAGACAGATTCTGAAAAAAGAAAAAGTAAAGAATAATAACCCACATAAAGATGGAAAATAGAGAGTCTGGATACTGTATTGTAGTAAGAGATTTCAGACTTTTTAGCCTACTTTTGAGGTTTAGATTTATTTGTAGTCTTGACACAAGTGTCAATCTTAAATAATTATATGAGCGCTAGGGTGACTGAGTCCACCCAAGCGCAGTGCTCTTTTGTGCGCTCTCTCTCTCTCTCCCCCCACATGTCTTCCCCTCCCCCCGACTATATCTTTAATTAATTTGTTAAAGTGTGACTAGTGTTAAAAGCTTGGTTAGGGTGCCTGGATGGCTCTACTTAGCTTTTAGTCTAGTTTTATAGCTTCTTAACAGAGGTATTGGCGGGAGCCACAATTACTACTTTGGTATGTATTTTTAAGTTTATATTGTCACCAAGTAAAGCACTGTCATCTGCTGTTTATGAACTCTATTTTAAAGTATTTGGCAGCAGGGCCTCTTAAAAGACTTACAGGTGTTTTCTCGCTAACACTGAGTTAGGAAGTACCTATGAGCCACACCTCTGTTTGCTGATAGCAAACAGCTCTCTCAAGAAAATGTTGTTATTAAGAAGTTATTTTTAACTTTTTTGTCTATATAAACAGAAACTTTAAATTTATTATATGTAGCTTGTTTATATTGAAGCTCTTGTGAGACTTTAGGAACTAGCCTTGTATTTTAAGTTGTACTCTGAAAGGCTGATATTTTCTAACTGAAGCCTACATGCCATGCTAGGGTTTCTTTGTACTTGACAGACACAATTTGGAAGTTGTTTTTGGCTTTTTTTGTGTGTTTTAGAATCTTCTTAAAGCTTTTTAAGATTTTATGTGAGTATGTATGCCTCATGTTGGGTGCCATTTGTTGTATAGGTTTTTCACTTAGTTTAGCCTGATGGTCCGGACCTGCTTGCCACTGCTTAGTCTCTTAAAAATGACTTAGACACTTATATTAATTATATGTTGTATGTCCTATGGCTCAGGCATATTGTTAGTTAGCTTTTTGTATTTTAACTTAACTGATTTTTATTCATATGTTTTTTTATGTGTACCGTGGTTTACTTTATTTTTTTATATTTTGGTTTTTTGGGCAGCTGGATCTTGTCTCTCTTAACTCTTACTGCACTCACTATGTTATTGTTTTGTCTTTGAGTTTTTTTGGCTGCAGAGGAAGGAGAAAGAACTGTTAAAAGACATTTATTTACTAAAGCTGCTGGATTAACCCAACTTATATATATTTTGAAAATGCCTTGACTCCAAAATTGAAGTAAAAAAATATGTTACTTTGGAGAAGAGGTTTTGTTTTTGTTTCCACAGAAAACGAGGCTGTGAATTTATTCCAGGTTAAAGAAAATAAGTTTGATCAAGGAAGACTCCTGGGGGTCCTGTTTCCATCTTCTATGTTTATGAGACACCTGTGCAGTTTGGTGTTTGACAACCTGTGTGATCATGTATGATATCTTTGTAGTAAAAGAGGAAAGTCAGTTGCTAAGTGATTTTTAGTATTTTTGTAGATACCAAGTAATTTTATTTTTAGTCCGAAATTTAGATCTTTGAGTAGTCAGAGGTTCCCTTCATTTGAAAATATTAAGGTAGGTAGAATTTGAAATAGTAGTTTAAAAAGATTTAAGATGTTAAAAAAAAACAAAACAAACAACAAAAAAAAACCACTCCTTTAATCCTAGCACTTGGGAGGCAGGGGTAGGTGGATCTCTGAGTTTAAGGCTTCCTGGCTACAGAGTGAGTTGCAGCACAACCAGGACTGTGTAGAGACCTGTCTCAGAAAACAAAAAACAACAAAACAAGCAAAACCAAAAGGCCAGACAATAACAACAAAAAGATTTTAAAATTGCATTTGCATCTATTTTATGTGTATGAATGTTTTGTCTGCCTCTCTCTTAAAGAGAGAGAGAGAAGGGGGGGGAGGGAGGGAGGAAGGGAGAGAGAGAGAGAGAGAGAGAGAGAGAGAGTGAGTGAGTGTTCCTGGTACCTGAAGAGGCCAAAAGAGGACATCAGATCCCCTGAAATAGGAGTTACAGTTGTGAGCCACCATGTGGGTACTAGGAACTGAACCTGTGTCTTCTGCAAGAGTAGCAAGTATTCTGAACCACTGAGCCATCTCTCCAGCCTCTAGATGTTTTGTATTACAAACAAACCTTAACTTGATGCAGTTCATATAGCTCTGTTTAGTAACCAGTTGGTTTCACATACTTAAACAAAATATACTGAATTGAGTATGGCAGTAGGGTAACAAGGCTAATTGGTATGCAGAATACTTGTTTTAGCAATTTCTTGGTCTTAACTACTTAGCTGCATGTGTTGATACACATTTGTAATCTCTTTACTCATGAAGCAGAGTTTGAGTCTAGCCTGAACTACATGGTCAGCCCTTGTCTCAGAAAATAAAAGAAATAATAATCTTAGGAAGTCTGACACAGAATTTTAACTTTTTTTATTTTAAAAAAAAAGTGTGGCTTTTTTTGTTGTTGTTTTGTTTTAAATAGAAAACTTGGGAGGTCGGTGGTTAAAGTCTTTGCCATGCACATCTGAGGGCTGCAGTTTGGATCCTCAGAACCCATATAAATACCAGGTGGGGTTGGTAGTTTGTCTGTAATTTTTTTAGACTCAGAAGCCAGGACAGAGGATCCTAAGATGAGTCTGGCTAGGGAGACTAGCAATACTGGTCAGTTCTGGGTTCGACTGAGAGATTCTGCTGCAATGAATAAGGCATAAAAAACATATCAAGGAGATTCCTAATACAAACTTTGGACCTCCACATATATAGACACCCATGCATCCTCATACATGCAAACATGCAAGCTCAAAAGTACACATACCATAGGAAAATTGCAAAAGTATTAAGGGAGTTTTAGTGAAATTTTTGTTACACAGAGTATCATATTTATGTACCTGTTAAAAGGAAAGGGGACTAGAGAAATGACACAGTTGGTAAAGAACTTGCCATACAAGCACTGGGGCCCAGGCTTGATCCCCTAGATCCATCATTTAAAACTTGGGTACAGTGGCACATGCCTATGATTTAAGAACTGGTGAGGCAGAAACAGGAAGATCCCTGAGCATTGCTGGCCAGGATATTTAACTAACCAAATAGACCAGCTCTAGCTTTAGTAAGAGACCTTATCTCAAAAAGTATAGCAGAGCATCATTGAAGAATATACCTGATAGCCACCTCTGGTCTTCACATACACACATGTAAGAACACAGTAGTCTCTTATCTCTTCTCTTTTTTCCCCAACTGTGTAGTAGTAGTGTGTCACTCAAAATAACTATGAAGCAGTTCAGTTTTTATTTATTAGTCTTTCTTTTGTAATTCAGGTTGACCTTGAATTCAGATCCTCTTGCTTTATACCCCAAGTGCTGGGATTACAAGTGTGCTGGGATTATAAATGTTCTGGAACTATAAGTGTGTACATGCCTGGTTTCACTGTTTCTTATCAGTTTAAAATTCAGTTTTTTGGTGTTTGTGACAACTTTAAAAGCAATGTAAGCAGTTTAGTCCTTAAAAGGCTTTCCCAGAATATTTGGTATGCACTTGTGTGTTCTCCGTGTATGTATGTGCATACAAGTATAAATTTAGGCCAGAGGTGAATGTTTGGTGTCTTCCTTAATTTACTGGCTGTCCAGCAACTGTTAGGAATCTTTCTATCTCTGCACTTTTATAATATGCCCATTTAGCAAAATAATAGTAATAGGTTCCTTCCTAGGGCTTATGACATTCTGGCCATGGGCTTTTGACCAAGTTCATAGTACTAGGCATAGATTCCTTTGTTTGGAGCAGGCCTCAAATCTAGTCAGAAAGTGGCTGGTTACCTCCATTACTTTCTTGTCAGTATTGTACTAGTGATTACATTATACTTGGCAGGTTGGTATTACAGCAGTCAGGCCTTTTTCCTCCTACATAGCACTTTCTGACACCATGACAATTTCAGGTCAGTTCCACCTTGATTTCTTATGTTCTACAACCAAAGTGTATTGTATGAATTTTAGTTAGTGTATAATGACAACCCAGAACCTGATGGTGGGGAAATGTTGGAATATCAGAGAGAGGAAGCAGACCACAGTCGATTTTCACTAAGCCAACTTCTTAGGCCAAACAGGGTAAATGCTGTCTTCAGGGGTCCTCTGCCTGGCTGGTGCTGTTCCTACAGACTGCCTGAATGCCTATCTTAAGTATCTACCTGCCCAGTTGTTTCACTTCCTGATTCATTATATGCATATTATATGCATCATAATCCTAGAGTTAGGATTAAAGGTGTGAGCTACTACTCTTCTTGTTAGGCATTGAAGTCATAGAAATCCAGAAAGATCTCTGTGAGTGATGGGATTAAAGGTTTAGGTCACCACTTGGACATTTCCTGTGATGAGATTAAAAGGTCCCATTTTCTAACCCTCATGGCTTGACTATGGGTGATTCTGTTCTCTGATATTCCAAGCTGATTTCATTAAATATAAAATATATTACCACAAAAGTGTATTGTGACTTCAGTAATAGAATGTTAACTATCTTGTTCTGGTAGATAACCAAGAGCAATGACAATAACCTGTTATTTTGGGGGCTTGGGGAGCCTCCTTGACCACCGAAACTTTCATTTAGTAATAACCCATGTCTTCTAGGGAAACATCTCATTCAGGGTTATCTGTTTTCAAAATCCCTGCCCCCCCTTTTTATTGCACATTTAAATTCGCTTACAGAGTAGTGGGTGTGTATAAGCATTTTTTATGCATCCTTTGTTTTAGTATTACCTTCCACTCCCATTTTCATCCCCATTAAACTTATTATTTGCTGTTATTGTTACCTTTTTTTGAAGACTGTTTCTCTTTACATGGCTCTGTTTGTTCTGGAACTCACTGTGTACACCATGCTGGCCCAGAACTGTCAGAGTTCTACCTTCCTCTGCCTCCTGAGTGCTTGGATTAAAGGTGCCCGCTGTGCCCAATGTTTAATTTTTTTAAATATTTATTTTATGTGAATTGGTGTTTTGCCTGCTTGTATAACTGTGTAAGAGTGTCAGATCTTGAAATTGCAGACAGTTGTTAGCTGCCATGTGGATGCTGGGAATTGAACTCTGGTACTCAGGAAGAACAGTCAGTGCTCTTAACCGCTGAGCCATCTCTCCAGCCCCTTTTTAATTTTTTCAACCTTTTTTTCCCCCTCTTTCTGTTACTGAACTTAGTTGATATACTCAGTATCACAAGTATCTGGGGCCTCAGGTCATTCTTTAAACCTGTTAAACACTTTAAGTTGCTGTGTGCATCCATTTGGGTTGTGCAGTTTCATATATGAGCTAAACCATAAGAACCTCAACTTTTGGTTTCTGTCATCTCTGCTTTTTACTTCCTTCTCCCTTTTCCTCTTTACCCTTACTCCATCTTTTTTCTTTTTCTTTTTCTTTTCTTTTTTTTAACTTCTCTCTCCTTTCTGTTTTTTATAAAGCATTTGGATTTACTTCTTCAATGTTAGTTACTTCACGTTACTTTACCACTTACTGTTCCTTTGTTGTTTTGCTTCCTTTGTTGTATATTAAAGCCATTGAATACATTTTTAGTGGTAGAACCCAAATTAGGCCATGTTGGGACAGTAGATATAGTTGCAACCCAGGCATTGACATTGCAGCATGCATATCTGTTTAAGATTTATTTTAATCTTAAACAAATGAAACATGGAAAAGATGATGAGAGCTAGTGGTAGAGTGCTTACCTAGCATGCGTAGGGGCCTTGGCTCAATCCTCAACACCAGATGGTGACTGATTGTAGAGCTATTGGTAGAGAGGGACAGAATTGGAAATGTCAGGGGTACTGCCATTGATTCCCTCCCTACTGCTCTAAGGCTGAAGGAGAACATCTTTAACCTTCTCACACATGTCCATGCCTCCTTTCCCAGATTATTCAACAAGATGTTGAAAGGGAGGGATATAGATTTACTCATTTCATTTTGTCAGCTGCAGTCATCATTGTTTAGCTATGTGTTCTGACCTGGTATTCTTCACTTTTTCTTGAAATTGTTTGACAAAGATGTGTTTGTTTTTAACAGGTTTTTCTACATACAAAAATCTTTTTAAAAAACACGGAGAAGAATGGCAGCAGAAACCCAGACACTAAACTTTGGGCCTGAATGGTGAGTTTAGTCTTATTCTATTTGGTATGGAATGACATAATCCTCTAGTATGATGTATACAGGTGCTGGGTGGTGAATAAATGTGTGTATTCCTGAGATTTTGTTTCATGTGTATAGTTTAAAAATGTGACTAGCTTATAGTAACTTACATTTGGTAAAGGACAGCATTTTCTAATTAAATTTTTTCATGGTTTGGTTAGGTATTGATAATGAAATTAAAACTCTACCACCCTAGAAAATTGAGCCTTTGTGTATGTATCCAAACAATTTTACATAACTTTAGTAGTAATATTTTAATATCTATGGGTTTTGCAATTGATATACTTATTTAAAGATAGTTTTAACGGAAGCTTTTTTTTTTTTTTTTAATCGATGGGCTTATAAGCACGTGGTCCAGAATTAATGCTGGCTATTAGCAGTAGCCCATCTAGAGCTGAGCTAGCGTTTGCCATAATAACAACTAATTGACCTTTGAGTCTCTTACAGATATATTTGGACCCCGAATATGGAATTCTCATGGAATTTTGAGATCTATCACATTATAGTGTGGCTTTCCCCCCTCTTCTTTCCCTCCCCCCAAAGTTGGTGATTGAAGATCCTCTCTTCAGTGGCGTGAATAATGATAGTTAATTTTCCATTCATACTTGGAACAAACCCCTTTGGTAATGTCAGCATCTAAAGGAGGCGTTGTAGTAGCATCAGCATGCTTTATGTTCAGGTGGTGGTTTATAAGACTTCTGTAGGAGTTCCTTGTTTGAGGAATCTTATGAACTTATTTGATCATACGCACTTCTTTTGATATGTAATTCCCAGATATTCTTAACCTTAATACTTAGCATTTGGAGACTGAAGGAGAAAACATTGAAGTTCTGAGAATCAACACACTGCCTATAGTTTGAGTCTATTTTGAAAATGTTGATCTAAACAATGTTGCACCTGTTTTAGTTATTTTATATTTGAGAAAGAATTTTCTTATTACTTACAAATGTTTCTAGAAAAAAATCAGAAATTATAAGTAAGCAAAGAAAAGCTATAATTTGATCCTTATTATCCACTGTAAACATCTTGGTGTATCTTTACAAGTGGTTTTATGTATATTATTTGTGTAAATGTATATTTATCTTTACAAATTGGGATCATACTGTGCATTTAATCTTGTAACCTTTAACAACAACAGCAACAACAACAACAACGAAACAACCAAAACTAAACAAAACTTTTTCAATAAATGCTTTTGCTTCTATTGGATAGTTTCATTGTATGCATGTACTATTGTTTAACTAATTCTCCAGAAGCAGCATGTAGAGGCTGTTTTCAGCTGTTAGTATTATAAAAACATTTTGACATTCTTATAGCTAAATCTTTATTAGTTTTTAATCATGTGGATTTAAATTCATGTAGTTTACTTTGTAAACCATTGTGTGCAGCTGTTCTGCCATTATTTTCTTTTGTACTTACACATTTTCATATTTTTCTTTGTAAAATTATGTTTAAAATTGCTAAGTAATTTAAAGGGTTTTTTTTAAAAACAACAGCTTGCTAATAATATGCAGTAAAAATGAAACCAGAAAATTTAGCCAAAACCAAAGAATTAAAAACAAAAAACAAATCAACCAAACTGGTGATAGTCTTGAGTTTGTTTGTTTTTTGTTTTTGGAAACATCTTATATCACTGGTTTGCACATGGGATACTGTTGGAAAGTTTTTGTGAATAAAATTTTATTAGAAGACAGCCCATGTTCTTTTGTTTCTGTATTACCTTGTTGCTTTAATGCTACTCTGGCAGTGATGAGTAGTTCTTTTAGAGGATGCTTTGTTGTCAGAGCTTGTACATTTTCTCCTTGGTCCTTTGCAAAAAGTTTGCTGCTCTATATATGATACGTGTTACCAAACATCAAGTCATTTGCAGGTATCTCTTTGCCATTGACTCAGTCTGTCAGTAGTGTCTCATATGTTCTTCTTATTGTACCTGGAAGTAGTATACGGTGTTTAATTTGAACTGAGGTAACTTAAGCAGATGGTGGTCATCAGACCTGTCCTTAAACAGAAACTTCTAGTTTTTACTTAGGCTAATTCTGTAGCATTAGTATTTAGGAGCCTTTACTGAGGAGTGGAGCGCTAAGAAGACACACAGCCTTACTTGTACCATCCATCAGTTTTTTTTCCAAGATAGATTATGAGGTCCTTAACAACTCAAGTAATCCTGTACTAGAAAGCTGCCCTGTCATTGGAGACTTTTGGCATATTTTTTTCATGTATGATGTTCATTATCTTGATGTAAGGAACTGTGTTTAGGATAGTTGAGATTCAAGGATCAGAATGATTATGTTGAGTCTTTTATAATTCTGAACAATACAGAAACATTTAATGACTTTATACAGAAGCCATCGTTCTTGTAACAAACAATGGAAAATACAATGCTTAATAAGAGATGCATAAAATAAAGTTTTTTGCTTTTTTTTTTTTTAATTTTGTTTTCTCTTTCCTCCCTCCAGTCCTTATCTGGAGCAGTTGTGTTGATAGGAGAACAATGAAAATTGTTGTGAAGGAGGACACCTGTATAGCCTTACTAAACCCAAGAGAATCATTAGGCTGTCGATTTTTTTTAAGTTACAATAAATAAATGTATTCCAGATTCTGCAAAATAGCATAGAAGAATGTGACAGAATTAGTGAAGAAAATATTTTTTAGGTATAAAAAAATACTCAATTTTAAAAACCTTTCTTCAAATGTTACCGCTCTAGACTTTTACTGTACAGCTTGTTCCTCTCCTTCTTACTCCTTAACTGCTTTATCAAGTGTCTATATAAAAATGTGATATGCTAAATACTTCTCGCTCTAATTCAGCCTCTAGCTCTCACTAGACTGTGAGCTCCATTGTGAGCAGGCGTTTGGTCTGGATTGTTGTATAGCTTGTTACTGCTGTAGCTCCAGTGCCTGGCTCATAGGCACTCAATAAATGTCTATTAAATGAATGAATGAATTGCTGGAAAGTAAAGTTGTTTTCAGTGTTTTGTTATTATAAATGTTATATATATATATGTGTATATATATATATATATATATATACACACACACTTCTGAATGATTTTGTTTGTATTCCGATCATTTTCCTTGGATTAGTTCCGTTGAAGTAGAATTATTACAAGTTTCATTTTTAATTTAGGTTTAGATGACACTGCATAGATTGACATCAGAAGGATCGTATGAACTTTCTCTGGATGTTCACATGGTTTTTGACAAAACACTTTATTTCTGTTGTTTATTTTTTTGAGACAGGGTTTCTCCGTGTAGCCTGGCTGACCTCCAACTCACAGAGATCCACCTGCCTAGCCTTCTGAATGTTTAAGTTGTTTTGGTGTTTTGATTCAGATTAGATATTTTAAAATTTTTTGTTGTTGATTCTATTAACAATAAAATTTGGAGCAAACAGTAGTATGTATGGAAAAACCAGAAAAAGTCTAAATTCTCCATAGTTCTACCACTCAAAGAATCTGTGGGTTTATGACCTACTATTCTTTATTCTTTGCAAATATATACTTCAAGACATCTAAAAATCAAAAATTACTTGAGAAAAATTTAAGGACTAGAAATCTACTCAGATAGTTGCAGGTGACTTTATTATGGGGAGAATAATTATAGACACCTTGCTTTCTGGGGGAGATATACAGAAGCTTCTTTGTCTTATTTTATGCTCTCAAGGAAAGTCTTTGCATACAAAAGAGAGGGTAAAGGTCTCCTTCCCACCCCCCCATAGCACTTTGTTTATACTTTGTTAAAATACTCATTTTGAGATATGTTTCTTTTCTCACTGTGGTTGCCTTAGGAAAGAACTAATTTCACACTGTTATTTTTCAGTTTTGACCAGTCTTTTCAGTCAATGCATCAGTTATTAATTAGGCACTCTATAAAGTTCTGTTGAATAAAGGCATTCATTCAGGCTATGTTGGCAAATGTAGTCAGGCATACGTGCATGTAAACCTGAAGCTGCTAGATGAGTGTCCACACTCTGAGAAAAACACAGGTTCTGTCAGATGGAATATGTTACTTTTTCCAGTTCTCAAAAAGGACTAAAGGGACAGTGAATGAACTGCTGTCTAAAGGAACTGTACTTTAGGAGAAAATATTTGTTTAAACAAACAAACAACAAAACCCAATTGTCAACTGCCTGCTGCAGTCCTCTCCCTTACTCCCAGATCTTTCTGAACGTGTTACATTCTGCTTCTCTTTCCTGTATTTGCTAGTTAACCTTTGTTGTTCCTAGTGCTTTTCCCTCCATTCCTGATAGAGGTTCAGAAAAATATTTAAATATTTCTGGCTGCAGAGGGGCATGTTTAAAGACAAGGATGCAAGAGATTGCAGATTTAAGAAATAAACTTCAAGACATTTGCCTTTAATGTGAAATATGGGAGAGAGAAAGTTTGTTTGGCCATTGTGTACCAACAAAGAATCAGAGTTTTAGTCACTTTTGCTTTTGGAATGTGAAATGTGGAAGATAGAACAAGAGTAGTAATATTGTCCCAAGATGCTTACAAAGATAAAGATATGTGATAAAACAGTTGGTGTAAGAGATTCAGAATTCAGTAAGATATCACAAATGAGTATAGAAGATGGGAGAAGGTGAAGTGTGAGCCCTGACAATGGAGGTGATAAAGATGTGGGGGTTAGATAGCTGATGATGAGTAAGTTGTTGGGCATGTTGGCCCTGTAGACTATACATACATACATATATATGTACAAATATATATACATACATATGGTTATGAATGAAGACTTGCCTCTATGCCGGAGGTCAGAGCACAATTAGAAGAAAACCCAAAGCAGAAGGAGTTTTTGATTCCCAGACTATCACACAAATATGGACATTCCAAATTTATAAGTTGAAGTGTGGATTTTAAGTGGTAGTGATTTTAATTTAAGTTTTGGAGGGCCCTGCTTTTTGGTCCCTGTCAGTTACTACAAATGATAAGACTGCATTCTCTTGAAGGCTGGGGAAGTGAAAGCCACAGGATTAGATAGAACATTTCCCTGGTTTTTGCAGTGTTAAGGTTATTGATGAACTTTGTAGATCAGTGTGGTGTTGAGAAGCCAGGTTAGATTGGGTTTTGAAGTTACAGTGAGGTAAGGAAGTGGAGAAACTTCTAGAGTGAAGATGTGTAGTACAGAGGTAGAGGTGAGATGGTATGCTAGTCACTGATAGATCTGTGTTTATAAAAACTAGTAAACATAGATCAGATTTCTAGAAAAGAGGATTGTATGGAAGAGAGAAAGATCACTGGTGTTGGGAAGGGAGATTACCCACATACTCTTCAACCTTTCCATGTATCTGGGTGAGGTGGGACTTGGAATCGATCAAAATGGTTATTTCAGCTCAGTAGACTGGTATCAATCTCTTCACAGATACTGGAGAGGGATGTGGTGCCTGTAAGAGGTGTTGATTCTCTTCGGGAAGTCATTGAGTTTATTGGAAGGGACAGAGTGGTAAATGAATTTGAAAACTTGATATGAGGAGCTGTTTAAGAAATTAGGGTTATTAGGCTTATAAGGGAGCCTCTGGTAAGACATGGGGATCCAGTCACCAGGATTTTTATATGAACCGGCTTAAGTGTGCCCTCTAGTGTTAGAAACTATTACAAAGCATATTGGCTTAGTATGTGGAAGATACTTTAAAGTAATTTCTAATATTTTAAGGTTAAAGCCTGGCAATTAAATTGGCTATTCAAATTAAAAATTTGGGATATTATTAGTTGTAGCTTAGTTGTTATCTTAGTTCTCTATAGAGTAGTTTGATGTATTAGTTTCTAGCTTCACTTTTTGTGTGTGTGTCTTTTTTTTTTCAGTGCTAGGCTGGAACCCATGGCCTTCTGTATGCTTGCCCAGTGCCTTATCACTGAACTTCACACTTACATTTTTTTTTTCAAACTTTATTTATTTATTTGCCTTGGTGTTTGCCTGGAACTGGAACTACAGACAGTTGTTAGCTGCCATGTGGGTGCTGGGAATCGAACCCAGGTCCTCTGGAAGAGCAGACGGTGCTCTTAACCGCTGAGCCATCTCTCCAGCCCCCACACTTATATTTTGTATTGTGGTTTTTATGAAGCTTAAGTTGGATCAAATGAAGAAACGTATACATTTTCCAGCTTTAGTTTTACTTCATTTTTTTCTGTTATGTATATGCATGTGTATGTTCCCATGTGTATGTAGATGAGAGTACACATAGCAGAGGTCAACATTGAAGGTCTTTCCTTTGCACTCCAGCTTATTCTTTTGAGACAGCTTCTTATTGAAGCTGGAACTCTTTGGTTGGATAGACAGGCTGGCCAGTAAGCAGCTTCTCCCACCTCTTTCATCTGTTCCCACCTCTCTTGAGTTGAGATTGTAGGCAGTTGTCACCCCACTTGCCGCTTTTAAACATGAGTCAGTGGGGATTTGAACTCATGCCTAGCAAGTTCTTTACCCACGGAGTCATCTCAGCAGACAGGACCCAACTTTTGAGAATCTAATGGGAAACAGTTTCTTGAAGCCTTATTCCTTTGAGGAGTGTTTTTCTGTCTTTTGGGTGTTGAATCACATCTTGGTCAAGAAGAATTTGAAAGGAAACAAAGACCAATTCAGTAGTTGTGAGCACTCCTGGTGTTTTTGGAGAAATGCTACATTTTGGGTCTGATGCTAGAAATTATATTAGATGACCCTAGAACACTTTGGTACAAGATAAAAAATAAGCTGTTAAAAAGACTTAATAGGGGGCATATCCAAAGGCTCAGCAGGAGCCATTGAAGAGTTCATTAGTGAAAGATGAGATAGTGGGAGCATTGTTGAAAGTAGTTTTACTGAATTTAAATATATCAAGAATAATTTACTGCTATTGTATTATTTTGGAAATAAGAGATTTTTCTTTCCTGTGTAAACTGCAACATTGAGTCATTGTTCTAAATAGTGTAAGAGATGTTTCTCTTTACAGAAATGCTACATGAAAAGAGAAAGCATGATAGAATAGAACCATGGGGCAACAACTCTAGTGAAATCAAGTATCCAGGCATGGATCTTCAGTACATGCTAGCATTCAGAAAGTCAAATAGGCATTGTATGTCTCATGATGGGATAATACACTACCACAGGAGAGGGATTGCCGAAACAATACAGCATGTTAGGTTATACCTACTTACTGATGTAAATGAAGTAAGACCAGCAAATCCAGACTTCAAAAAAAAAAAAATCTTTTTGTGATAATTTACATATAAAATAATAGACCAGAAATTTTCATTATAATTGCATCAAAGGCTTAGTGATGTGGTACAAAGAACTAGGTTGGCCATGGATTGATTATTTTGAGTTTGAGTAATTGGGACATTTGAGTTTGTTATACTTCTTAATATTATCTTATATGTTCAGAATTGTCTGTTATGTTTTTAAACAGGTTAAGAACATTGGAAAAAAACCACTTTTTACATCACACTTGCTAGTATCCTTAAGTATTCTGCATGTAAACATGTTTTTATGTTTACTATGCACATTCTGTTTTTGAATAATTGGCCAAAAGTATTCTACTTTAACTGGTCTTCATATTAATTTTTAATGCTTAGTAGTTTAGAGGACATATTTTAAGATATCTGTTGAATTTTCCCTTAGAGTATAATAGGTGAATTAAAGTAATTTAGTCTGTTTTAGTCTTGGTATCTCACTGCACAGAACTTTGGGTAGCCCCAAACTATCAGCTGTTTTCTAAGGAGCCAACTATAACCTATCTACTTCATTCTGTCTATCTATCTGTCTGTCTGTCTATCTATCTATCTATCTATCTATATCCATTCATTCATTTATTCACTTATTTATTTATTTAGGAGGGTTTTTCTGTGTAGTCCTGCACTGTGACTTGATGTGTAGACCAGGCTGGATTCAAACTTACAGAGATCTGCTTTTGCCTCCTAAGCGGTGGGATTAAAGGCATGTGCCACCCCAACTAGCTAGTAAGAAGCTTTTTTTTTTTTTTCTATTTTTTTCTATTTTTCTATTTTTGTTGAATATTCCTTTTAGCTGTGGATCTTTCTCTTTACTTTGGGTTGGGGAATAGCTCAGTGAAAGAACCTACCTAGCTGTTGGTGTGAACACAGCCCTGGGTTTCACTCAGGCACTGCCGAAAATAAGCCTGCTTGCATTTAGTAAGTGAAGGCATGAGGATCAGAAGTTTAAGGTCATCCTTGGCTAACCTGAGTTGTGTGAGACATTGTCCAAACAAACAAAACCAAATCCCAAACATTTAGTTTGGTAATATTGATCCCCCAAGAAACAAAATTTAAATTTTAAATTACCTTTTAAGTTTCTGTATTTAGCCTTTTAAAATATTTTTATTTTATGTTAATTGGTGTTTTGCCTGCATGTATAACTGTGTAAGGGTTTCAGATCTTGGAATTACAGACAGTTGTTAGCTGCCATGTGGATGCTGGGAACCAAACTCAGGTCCTCTGGAAGAACAGTCAGTGCTCTTAACCGCTGAGCCATCTCTCTAGCCTTCAATATTTTAGCTATTACCAAGTAGTCAGAGAGCTTTTAAATACTTAGCTATTTGAGAATCATTCTTGGAGGTGGCCATTGTAATTTATAATCTTATCTTTCCTCTGTATCTCTATCAGAAAGTACAAGAACAGCTTCGTACATTCATACACCTTATAATCCTTTAAAAATATTTTTAATTTTCTGTGTGTGTGTGTGTAGACTTTGGATCTTCTGCACAAGCAGTGTGTACTCTTTTTTTTTTTTTTTTAAACTTTACTTATTTATTTTATTTATTTGCCTTGGTGTTTGCCTGGAACTGGAACTACAGACAGTTGTTAGCTGCCATGTGGGTGCTGGGAATCGAACCCGGGTCCTCTGGAAGAGCAGACGGCACTCTTAACTGCTGAGCCATCTCTCCAGGCCCGCAGTGTGTACTCTTAAACCGAGACATCTTTCTTTTTCTTTTTTTCTGCCCTCCCAAAACAGTTGTCTTTGTAGCCCTGGTTGTCTTGGAACTCACTTGGAACCCAGGCTGGCCTTGAACTTACAGAGACCCACTTGTCTTCAGAGTGCTGAAATTAAAGGCATATTAAAAAAGGAAAAAAAAATTAGAAAGAGAGAATGTGTGTGTGTGTGTGTGCACATGTGGGTTTTGGCACATGTAGAGGTTAGAGAACAATGTCAGAGTTGGTTTCTAGGGATTGAATTGTTGTCTGCAGGCTTTTGAGCAAGAACCCTTTCCCTGATGAGTCGTCCGTCTTTCTGGCCTCTGACTTAGGATCTTATAAGCCCTATTTGAATGTTTCTGTTGTTTCAACATTCTCACTGTTACTTGTTATTAAGTTTAATAATTTTTTGTGAGTCTAATGGTCCCTGGTTTTGTATTTTGGTAAAAAATATCTTTTTAAACTTGAAGCTTAAAGACAGTGGTGGCATCTTTGAGCTGTTGTCATTGCTGAGTCACCACTGACTGTCTAGTTAGCACTTAGTGAACACTCAGTGTGCTGTGGTAGAGGATTGTATTAAACAGCAAACATCTTTGCTGTGTAAGATAATGAAGTTTTTGCTTTTCTTAAGAACTGCAGTGATATCTCATGCTGAATTATATAAAAAGCCTGCAGTATCAGAATATCTGTCTCTTCATTTTTTATTCTCTGTTTTTCCTCTTTTAGGCTCCGTGCTCTGTCCAGTGGTGGGAGTATCACATCCCCTCCTCTTTCTCCAGCCCTGCCAAAGTATAAATTAGCAGATTATCGTTATGGCAGAGAAGAAATGTTAGCACTTTTTCTTAAAGACTACAAGGTAAGAAAACAGAGAGTTGAGACTTGTAGATGAGACAAGTATGGACAGTGATACATAGTCTGTATCTGATGGACTCCTGCTTTTTTCCATCTTACTCTTTTCTGCATTGGAAGAATCAATGGCTAATAGTGACTGAGGGATGTGCTGTCCTTGGAGAAGACTCAGGATGCCATTATGGGAACAGTGGCTTTGTGACAGCAGAACAGTCAATACTGTTGAGATATCTCTCCTCCTCCCTTTTTCTTCTCTTTCTCTTCTCTGTTGGACCTCTTACCTTCCTTCCCAATCAGGGTCTAGGATTAAGAGAGGACTAGTTTTCTTCTTCCTGCCCTCCTTAAATAGAAAATAATATTTTGTTTTTCTCAATGTACTTTGTTTTTTTAGTTGGTAAGTACAGATACAATTGCTTTGAAATTTCCTTAGCATCTGCTTTAAGTTAAATGTGTTTTATTCCTCCTTCCACCCCATTTTTTGGAATATCAGAGTTAATACCAAGTCCAAAGGAAGTGGTTTCATAGGTGGAGAGAGTAGGTAACTGGAGTATGTTATTTTTTGAGACAGGGTCTTATTATATTTTTAGATAGCCTAGAAGTCCTTGTGTAGACTAGGCTGACCTGACACTAAGAGGTTTGCCTGCCTCTGCCTTCGTCTACTGAGATTAAAGGCGTGTGCTACCATGCCTGGCTGTTACTGTAAGTAGTGCATAATTGAAATTAATTGTAATTGAATTAGCTTTAATATACTTAATCATCATTGCTAGAAAATAGTGTCTTGGGCTTATCTTCTTATAGTTGGATTTATAACAGTCTTATGGCTTTATCACACAGATACCTTTTGACCTTCTGGAGAAAGAATTTCTGCCTATCCTACAGGAGGAGCCCCTACCACCATTGGCTCTAGTACCCTTTACAGAAGAAGAACAGGTTTGTACTTAGCTCTGAGCCTCAGGTTTAACTCTTGTTTAACTCTCTTGCTCCAGTATCATCTAGAAAGTCATCCTTAAAGATATCCTTAGGATAGCCCTACATCAGCACAGGTTAAATGTCCTTACTGATGCTTGGCATGTTTAGGGTTTTGAATTGCCAAGGTTTGCTTTATATTCTGAAGCTGTTGAATATTATGCAGAGATGAGAAAAATCTTTCTAGATTTTTTTAAAATTAAAAATTTGCTTTTTTTTTATTTGTATATGCTCTTAACTGCTAATCTGGCTCTGTAGCCCTCTTTCTAGATTTTTAAGGACAATGAGAACAGTCCATTGCAAAATGAAAATTCAAGTTGAGGGGAGATGTTATCACCCCCCAAGAAGGAAGGGGAAGATCATCTTTGTAGAAAAGCATACTTTTGCACAGGTGATTGACTATCTGAATTCTTGCCAGTGAATTCATTTCTTCACTAGAGGAAAAAAAAAAAATTTAAATCTCTAGCTTAGAACATACCTGAAACTTTTCTGCCTGCACTGTGCTTGGTGGTTCCTTCTTCGTAGGTATGGTGCTAATGTTGTAAGAAAGTAAGACTTTTGGTCTAGAAAGTGGCAGTTTTATGTAGTAATTTTAATTGTATATAGATGAAAAATTGATTTCAAGGAGCTCATAGATACTGCATTGTAATGGAGGAATAAAATTTTGTTAGAAATCTGTATGCTATGTTAAATGAAGAATCCTCTTCAGCTTTTTTTTTTTTTCTTTTTTCTTTTTTTTTTTTTTTAAGGTATAGAGTCTCTTGTAGTCTAGGCTGGCTTTGAATTTGAAATGTAGCCAGGGAAGACCTTGATCTTCCTGTTTCTACCTGAGGGTTGGGGTAATAGGCATTGAGCAGTATGTGTGATTTTATGCATTGCTGAGGACTATACTCAGGGTTTTGTGCATAAGCATTCTACCAGCTGAGCTGTTTCTCCAGTCATTTGACTCTGACTGACTCTCTCTCTCTCTCTCTCTCTCTCTCTCTCTCTCTCTCTCTCTCTCAATAGCTTTGAGACAAAATTTCCATCATAAAATTGACCTTTAAAAATTATGAAACAGGCTCTCATGTAGCCTAGCTTAATGTGGTCTTCATAACTGAGGATAACCTAGGATTTCTGATTTTTCTTCCACCTTCAAGTGTTGCGTTTATAGATGTGCATCACTACATTTAGTAAAGTGCATTATTTTTTGTGTGGAAATATACATGTACGTGTAGGTACATGTGGAGGCTAGAGAACAAACCTGGTTGCCATTCCTCAGGTGCTATGTGCCTTTTTGTTAATTATTTTTTATAATTATTTTCCAGTTGCACATATGGATGAATTCTTTGCATTTTGACTATTCTGACCTCTGATCTTCCTACCACCTTGTCCCTACCTCACAAATCTCTCTTTAATGTTCATATTTGTGACCCACTAAGATTATCCGGGGATACCTGTGTGACTATGGGTTGGAGCAGGATGGGTTAGAAGGCACTCAACTAAAGACAGTGATTTCCCTCTCTTCCCAGTACTAATTAAAAACAATAGTTCAGAGGTAAAGGATAAAGTAATGGGAACTCCCCATTACTTGACTGGTTGTTGACAGAGCCAGTCTTGTGTTGGCCAGTACAGTAACTACAGTTGATACAAAGTTAATGATTTAACTTTACATTTTTATTGAGTGTAGGAGTTGGCAGTTCTTGGCCCTTTAGGCTCTTTTATACTGGATAGCCCCTTTTCCTCAGTGTCCATGAGTCTTAGAGAGACTGATTAATCAGTTGTTTAGGGCTGGGCTCATATCCGTGGCTTATTTTCTGCATTTTGGGCAACTCCCACTCTGTTTTTTTTTTTTTTGGGAGGGAGACAAGGTCTCTCTCTGGATAGCAACTGACTTGACTAAGTAGATGATCCTAGCTAGTTGGCCAGTGAATCTCAGGAATTGTTACCTCCCTTGAAGCTCTGGGTTTTGTGTGTATGCCACTAAGCTTGGCAGTTATTTTTTGTTTTTTAAATTTAACGTGTATTTTATTTTTTTTAAAATTATGTATACATGATTTGCATGCAGACATATGCTCACAAGAATGTTGTGCCTGTAGAGTTCAAAGGTCAGATTCCTGGGAGTTGTAGTTGTAGGTAGTTATAAACCACCTAACATGGATGTTGAAACCAAACTGAGTTTCTCTGGAAGATCAGTACATGCTCTTAACCACTCAGCCATCTTTCTAGCTTCAGCCTGATAGTTTTAATGTAGGTTTTGGGGTATTGAACTTAGGTTCTAGTGTTTGGATAAGCACTTTACCAACTGAGCTATTTCTCTAGTCCCATATTTACTATTTTAATGTAATGTATTTCAGTGGCATTTAGTATATTCACTAGGATTTTTTATAGCTAGTATCAGTATCTGATTAAAGAACATTCTCATGGTTGTACCCTCTCTCCCTCCCTCCTTTACTCCCTCTTCATTTCTTCCCTCCCTCCCTTCATTTCTTCCTCTTCTTTTCCTCCCTTCCTCTTCTTTGCCACCTTTTCTTCCTCCCTCCCTTCCTACACCACCCTCCCCCACTGTCATCCAGTTGATCTCAAACTCCTGATCTTATTCCTGTGTCTGGCAGGAGACTGTCTAAGTAGGTTGTATATTTTATATTGAAGATAGCATAATAATCTTCATTTTCTAAGTTTTTCTTCTCTTCACTGAATTTATTTAAACTTGAGAGAAAGAAAGATGCAGAGAGAGTAGAATGTGTCTGTCTGTGACACAGAACATTAAATTTGGTACTTGTAGCTAGTCTAGATTGTTCATGTCTACTCTGTAGTATGTTTTGAAATTCAATTTCCCCAGTGTCTGTAGGATGCTTGCAAATTGTGAAGTTTTGTTTTATTGTAGGTTATGCTCTAGTGGTACTTTTGTTTTGGTTGTGTGCTGCTGGAGATTGAACGTAGGGCCTTATGCATGTTAGGCAAGTACTCTTGCAGCCCCTGCTGTGGTCATTGCAGTGGGATGACCTCTAATAGTGAAATCACGGAGTTTTAGCCTTCTAAAACTTCTTTGGGGGATATTGTCCAGTAAGTTTCCATAGCTGTTGAGATCACTGTGAACTCCACCTATAGTCTATGACAGACTCTGTTTGGGTGTAGGCTTTTAAGTTCTTAGTTTTTAAATTTTGTTCAAAGTAAATGATTGGGATAATTTTATTTCCTTTGTCGTGTGTGTGTGTGTGTGTGTGTGTGTGTGTGTGTGTGTGTGTGTGACAGTTGTTTCTTTCCATTTGTATAAGGTTGGCTCTAGATTTGTTATAATTGTCTTGTATTTTGAGGTATGCTCCAGCTGTTTTCTAAGGTCTTTAGAACTTTTATTTTGAAGGTATGTTGAGCTTTGTTAAATATTCTTTTTGCATTGATGGAGATGTGATTGCTGTTTTTAAATATCTTTATATATTTCATATACACACACATATTTATATATACATATATATTTGTATATGTTGAGCCAGCCTTGTATCTCTGGAGTGAAGCCCACTTGGTCTGGATGTAAGGTCTTCTTAATGTGTTCTTGAATTCAGCTTCCAGTATTTTGCTGATAGTTTTTTGCATCATTAAAAAAAAACTACATATTTTATTAATGAGCAAGTAATTGAGTGGCTTAAATATAAAAATTTACAGGGTTAAGGAGATGGCTCAGTGGGGACAATGATTCCCTAGCACATACATAAAACTTGTATGCAATGAAACATGCCTGCAATCTGAGCATTTGGAGGCAAAAGAGGATCTTGGGGACTTGCTGGCCTGCCAGTTTAGCCTAAATGACAATCTCCGGGTTTAGTGGAGTAGGGAGTAGAAAGGAGAGCTGGCTCAGTTGGTTAAGAGTGCTTCCACAGCAAGCATTAGGATCTGAATTTGGATCTTCATAGCCATGCAAAAGTTAGCCATGGTTATGTATACCTATCTGTACTATATTCCAATCATTCTGAGGGTAGAGAAGGAGGATCACTGGGGTTTACTGACTGATAGCTGAGCTCCAAGTTCAGTGGGAGACTCTTTCTCAAGGAGTAAATGGAAAATGATAGAGCATGATGTCTTTGTCTGGCCTTCATTCAAGTGTGTACCTGAACACACACACACACACACACACACACACACACACACACACACACACAGAGAGAGAGAGAGAGAGAGAGAGAGAGAGAGAGAGAGAGAGAGAAACACATTGCACACATGCATGTCTACACATCCAGTAATAATGGAGCAGAAAGATGGGCTCATCAGGTAAAAGCTCTTGCTATACAAACCTGTGTTCCTTTTGGAATATATGTTAAAAAAAATCAGATGCAATGGTACACATCTGTAATCTCAGGTTTCCTAAGACAGAATAGGAGGAAGAGACAGGAAAACCATCAGGAAGCTCTCAGGCCAACTGCTCTGAAGTATAAAGCACAACAACAAAACCAAGAAGGCCAGGAAGAAGACTTGGTGGGTAAAAGGACCTGTTGCTTGCTTCCTGTCATACCTGACAGCCGAGGTTTGATCCTTGGGACCCACATGGTGGAAGAAAAGAATTGAGTTCTAGAGTTGTCTTCCGCCCTCTGGATCTTGGTGGTGACACTGGTGTAACACTCCCCCGTACCCACTCTCCCTAACATCCTTTTACTTCCACACATGCACCATGGCAATACTTTTCCCTGTCTTCCCAAATACATAGGTAAATAGTAAAACATAAATCTGTAAGATGTTTAAAAATAAAAAAATGTATAGAACAGTATGTAATAATAATAATAATAGAAAACTCTTATCAGGTCCCCCTCCTCCCATGTGTTCTCCTTTCTCAAAGGCAAGCAGTGTTAGTGGTATATATATTTTTTGACTGGCTCTTTATATTGCCCAGGTAGGTCTCAAACTTGTGGACTCAAGTGAGTTTTCTCCTTGTATAGAGATTACATGTGAACATCACTGTGCACAGTTCTTGTATTTTTTTTCCAAGTAAATATGTATATTCCTTTTACGCAAATGATATTATACATCAAACATTATCTGCCTTTCTGACAAAATCTGTTTTTATTGAAATCTTTGCACATCAGGAAAAAAATTCTTTTGAGTTTTCTATCTGTCCATGGTGGTGAAATTGCAGGTTCTTACTGTTAATATTTCTTCTACTTTTCTTGTTCAGAATTTTTCTTTTATAGTGCGTGTCTTTTCTTTACTGGTTTATAGTATTTGTATGTGCTCCTTACATTTTCATGTCTGTTGGATAGTTGCCCTTCATAAATTTTTGAAAATTCTTAACTACATCTGTAATTTTAAATATAGCTTAAGTTTTGGACAGTGAGCCTAGGGCCTTCAGTGTGCCAGTAAAGGCCTTTACCACTAAGCTGCGTCCACCCTGTGCACTAATTTTAATATCCCTTATATAATTTACTGGCATTATTTTATGAGCTTATTTTTTTGGGGGGGTATTTGTACTTATTTGGAATTATACATTTTTTTTCTTACAACAGTTTTGAAATTTCTAGAGATAACACTGGCCAGAAGAGCTTTTTTTTTTTTTAAAAAAAAAAAAAAACACTTTTATTTATTTATTTATTTGCCTTGGTGTTGGCCTGGAACTGGAACTATAGACAGTTGTGAGCTGCCATGTGGGTGCTGGGAATCGAACCCGGGTCCTCTGGAAGAGCAGATGGTGCTCTTAACCGCTGAGCCATCTCTCCAGCCCCCAGAAGAGCTTTTAAAAAATATGCTGGACTTTGAGTCAAAAGAATGAGTTGAGAAATAATCCCATAAAATTGTTAAATTGTTTTCCTTCCTTCCTTCTTTTCTTCCTTCTTTTCTTCCTTCCTTCCTCCCTTCTTCCTTTCCTCCTTCCCTTTCCTTCCCCCCTTCTTCCTTCTCTCCCCTTCCCTCCCCTTCCCCTTCCCTTCC
>PVIH01018393.1:0-38659 GCA_004025045.1 Sigmodon hispidus | reverse complement strand
GATATCCTAAAATTCACAGGCAAATGGATGGATTTGGAGAATATCCTCCTGAGCGAAGTATCACAAACTCAGAGAGATAAGCAGGGGATGTACTCACTCACTAGGGGTCTCTAAACAAACAAACAAGAAAAAAAAAAAAAAAGCCAAACATGCCCAAGCGGCAAACCACAACCACTGAATAGCTTGGGATCAGAAACACCCTGGACTGACCCTTGAAACCCCAGTCCATCTATAGGAACACCTGACTCATTCTTGAGGGAGGGGGGACAAAACTGGATTTGCCCGGGAGTGAAGACTGATCCAAGCATTGTTGGGCCAGTGTGACCAGAGGACTGTCTGCTCCCTGCCAAGTGAGGGGATGGGGAGTTGCAGAGAAGAAAAATGATCAGATGGGGTGGGAGGGGGAAGAGACCTTCAATAAGGATATACAGGAATGGAAAAAAAAAATTCAGAGGGAAAGCTGAACACAAAGAAAATATATGTGTAGTAATCTTATTTGCATTTCCACCCTTGATAAGCCATGCTTATGATTATTATTCTCTGTATAGTTATTGTTAACTCTTCGGCATTTTTTTTTAAAATTCTTTTTACTTTTTTTTTGATAAATACAAAATAAAGAAAAAAAAAAAAAGAGGGCAACCCCATTTACCCTTCACAAAATGTTAGTGATGCATCTTAAATTTAAAAGTTAATTTGCTTTGTTCTGTGCATATCTCCTCATATTCTTAAACCCCCAAGCAAAGCATTACTGTGTTCTTTACACAATGAAAAAGAAGATGATTTATTTGAACACCTACACTTGGGTGGTGATACTGATTTTAGGTTGTTTGGCCTGGTTATTGGAGAGAGGAGTCCTGAGAATGAGTCTTTATGGCTATATATAGCCCAAGCATACTTCAGTTCTTCTCTCTGCTTCCTGATGGGAACATGAGAAGAGAGGCAGGCGCAAGCTCTTGTCACTAGCAGGGAGTCTCCTGTGGACAAAGGCTGCAGAGGCCTTGTCTTAAGTTTGAGTAGTTGCCCTCTGGTTGGTGGAACTATATGAGAAGAAGGAGGAGGCAAGGCTTTACTGGAGGAGGGAGGTATGGCATTTGGGGAAAGGCTTTGAGATTTCAGAGGACTAAGGACTATTTGAGTTAGCTCTCAGTGCTTCCTGCTTCCAGATCAGATGAAGATGTGAGTTTCAGCTGCTACTTTCTCCTGCCATCTGTCACGCCTTTGCTCCACCATCATACATTCTAACCCCTCCCCACTGAAATAGTAAGCTCAATTAAATATGGTATAAGTTGCTTTGGACATGGTATCAATTACAGAAATAGATCAGTAACCAAAACAGACTCATACTAGCTGTCATGCCCTTCCCATCCACAATGGACTGTTCCTCTAGCATTAATAAACTGATAAATGACTCTTCTGTTAAAAAAAAAGATGATGATGTGTAATGGGATTGTGTTCTATAACACTGTAAATAATTGTCCCACCTACTAGTTTAATAAAAATGCTGGTTGGCTGAAGGCAGACAGGAAGTGTGGGCAGAGCTACTAGACTGGGAAAAACTTAGAGCATAGCAGACATGCAGACAGACCCCACAGAGCTGCCATAGAGACGCCGCAGAGATTCCAGGAGACGGACGCAGAGGAAAGAAGTTGAGATGCTGCTCTGAGGAAAGATACCAAACTGCACAGCTGAACAAGATGGATTGAGTTCAGATGAAACAGTTAGCAAGTTATATACCTGGCCCCACTAGGTCAATCAGCAGAAAATTAACATAAGCATTTGTGTCTCTGTGTGACTGGGAGTCTTTTTGCCAGACTGCAAGTCAAACCTCTGGTCTAGACCGGAAATTTTGGGCCAGAAACAAAATACAACAATGATGATTACTTAAACTTGTTTTATCTTGTAGACAATTCTAAACTTTTAGCACAAAATGCTGCAAATACAGTTACATCCATCAAACCATTCATTGTTTCAGATTCAAATGAGAAGTTATCTAAATTACAAGGAAGAAGAATTACAGAGTCAAAATGTCTCAGCATTAGCAGGAATCTTGCCTGTCTATGCCATGTCTATTTTGTACTATAACCTTCTAGTGGTAAATTATCCAAAGCTTTTAGAAAAGAGAACTAATTATTTCTGTGCTTTTTCTCCAAGTCATGATAAATTAACAAGGTCTAATAACTTCTTAAGTCAAATATTTGAAAATATTTATAGTTATGCTTGTTAGTTCACATTTATTTAGGTTAAACACTCCAAATGTACCTGTCAAGCATTTGGTTTTGATTAAATTTTCCAAATTTAAACACTTTCTAAAATATAATATGCCTCTAGCTAAGTGCAATTCTTTCAGAGACAGTTTTACAAATGCTATGCAGAACAGGATTGTTTCTTCACAAAATATAGCTATTTTGAATGTTTCAACTCAGAGTACACACACACACACTCACACACACACAGACATTTGCATGCCCACACATGCAGACATATATCAAAACCATGACTTGAGTATTACACTTACCAAAGATAGCAAATAAACGTCCCAAAGAAAAGCAGATAAAAAGAAACTAGGTAATAATATCAAAACAATAAATAAAAAAATTGATAGTGAAAGGAAGCAAAATAAATTTGCAAGATGAGTATGTATTACAGGATAAGTCAGGATTTATAGAAAATTTACCAACACATTTTTTGCATTCAAATTCTTTCTGTATAGACACTGCAAATCTATGTTTTCTCAGGAAGCCATGAGTGGTGTGAAATTTATAGCTGAGAGTCTTTCATGTTCATTTCCTCAAGGAAATGATGGAAGAGATTTGACTTCTAGAATGTGGCTAAAACTATTTCCAGCAATACACATACTTGTTGTGTAGATTATTCTACTGATGTGTACTCCATCCTTTGAAGATAAAATGTCATAGATACTAACTGTGGTGCACAGTGCTAAGCAGACCTTTGATGACTGGTTGTCAGGACTTTAGGCGCTCAAAATCCACTACTTCTTTGAAGGAGAGCAGAGAGAGCAAAATGGTTTCTAATTATACTTCCCACTTGTTAAAGAGGTTCTTGGTGTTATTAATGTGTGCATAGAAATTTACAATAAAACCTAAATTATAAATGAAAATCTTTCAGAGAATATCAGACTTAAAGAAAAAAATATGAATAAAGTGTACATTAGCATGATTTGATTGTAGACAGCAGAAATTAAACCTGGCTAAGTGAAACAAAATTTACCTAATAGAAAGATATGAAATTTATCTAAGACATTTGGGCTTTTAAATGGGCATAAATTGTAGAAGACTGGAGAGCCACCTGACTTGTTCTTACAGCAGGGACTGATTTGTCACAATGTTACTGATTCTAGAGGTTGTCATTTCCTTCTGCTTGCCCAAAAGAAAAACCTTTAGAAGAAATAATCACATTTAGCAAAGCAGCAAACTGCAAGAAATTGTCATACAAAAGTTGATAGTTTTCCTGTATAACAACTTGAGTTTACAAAAGAAAAAGAAAGAAGGAAAAAAGAAAGAAAAAAGTTAATTCACAATTGCTGCAAGGGAAAAAGTGTCTGGGGATAGGATTAACAAAGGAAATGAGGGGCTGGAGAGATGGCTCAGCGGTTAAGAGCACCGTCTGCTCTTCCAAAGGACCCGGGTTCGTTTCCCAGCGCCCACATGGCAGCTAACAACTGTCTGTAGTTCCAGTTCCAGGCAAACACCAAGGCAAATAAATAAATAAATAAGTAAATAAAGTTTAAAAAAAAAAAAAAAAAAACAAAGGAAATGAAAGATCTCCTACGAGAACTTTCAGACACCAAAGAAAGAAACTAAAGAAGACACTAGCAGATGAAAAGAGTTTCTATGCTTATAGCAGAATTAATATTGTAAACATGGTGATATTACTAAATGTTATCTATAGAGTCAATGCATGGTTTATCAAAATTTCAATGGCATTCTTTACAAAAGTAGGAAAACCAATCCTATAGTTGTTAACAAAGGCACAGAGACCCTGAATGATATATGCAACCTTTAGCAAAAAGGTCTGATATGTATCTCAAATTGTATCACACATCCATAGTAACAACATAGCATGGTCCTGTCATATAAACTAACATGTAGAGGAAAGGAATGAAATAGAAGAAAGAAAAATAAAAGTACAAAGATACTGACATTTAACATTTTAAAACAAAGCTGTCATAAACATACACTGGAGAACAGGCTATCTCTTTACCAAATGGTGCTGAGAAAGTTAGATTTCTCCATGTCAAAGGATAAAACTATATTCATACTTCTCACACTGCACAAAAATCAGTTTTAAATGGATCAAAGACCTAATGTAAGACTGAAAATGTTGAAGCTGCTAAAGGAAAGCATAGGTAAAAGACTTGAATATATAGGCACAGGGAAAAACTTTTTGGAAAAGATTGCAGTAGCATAGGAAATAATTCTAGAAATGACTGATTGCATGAGTGAAAAAGCTTCTGCATAGCAAAGAAACATTCATGAGTATCAAGAGATAGCCTAAGGAATGGGAAAAATTCTTTCCAACTGTATTAGTTGGAGAGCTAACTTCCTCCCTCCCTCCCTACCTCCCTCCCTTCCTCTCCATCTCCCTCTCCCTTCCTCTCCATCTCCCTCTTCCTGTCTTTCTCTCTCTCTGTCTCTGTCTCTGTCTCTGTGTGTGTGTGTGTGTGTGTGTGTGTGTGTGTGTGTGTGTGTGTGTGTGTAGTGAATTTATTACATTGGCTTACAGGATGTGGTTTGAGTAACTCAACAATAGCTGTCTAACAATGGAGAAACCAAGAATCTAGTGGCTGCTTATTTCATGAATTGTCCATGCAGTTTCTAGTCTGGCACTGAAGGCCTAGAGGATTCCTGGAGAGCTGCTGGTCTTCACCTACATTAGCAGCAGTATGTTCTACTATTTTTGAAGTAACGCTTTAGCAGCAGGAGAGAGAAACTTGCCAGTAAGAATGACTGATGGCAAGCAGAAAAAGTAGTAGTTTTCTTTTTTTTTTTATGTCCTTTTATCTGGGCTGCCACTAGATTCTTGGTTTCTCCAAGATGTTAAGTCCATGTGTTAAGACAGAAGGTCTCCAATATTAACAGCTTTCTCTTTTTTTTTTTTTGTACCTTTTTTCCTGTACATTTTTATTTATTAAACTGTTATGGCTTATGTGCTATTTTCTTTTTTTCTAAATTTTTTTATTATTATAAATAAAGAAGTCACATTTTCTATCCTTGTATATCCTTATTCAAGGTCCCTTCCCCCTTCCACCACATCAGGTCATTCTCTCTTCTCCACATCTCCACATCCGCAACAGTATTCTTAAAAAGAAAATTAAAAATTAAAAATCATGATCATAGCTCTTGATCCTGCTCCTTCTAGATCCATTCACTGTCTCAGTTCCTGCCCGGGAAGAACCTGAGCAGACAAAGTGGTTGGTTGCCTGTACTGACAACAGAATAATGTGAATAGCTTTTTAGATGGTTTGCCATTTCTGATGCCAAGCACTGAGAGGAAAAGTCTCTGTCTGATGTTTTATGCATCACAAGTTTGGAAAGGTTATAGTGTTTGAAAATGGCTTCTCCTATACTGTTTTATTTTATTCCATATGATTGTCATGAACACCTCTGCAAAGGAACGGAGCAAACACTATTATTGCATAAACGTTAACATCATTCTTTGATCTTATACACCATTGGCCTTTTCCTCCAAAACATTTCTATTCTGAAAGAATTCTATGGAATGCTACCAGTAATGTTCAATAAACAAGAAAAGGGATTTTTACCCTTTTCTTCCTTTTTTTTTTTGAATAGAAGGCTTCTTTAATCTTGTAACTCACACCTACAAAACCACTGTAGCACATCAAAGTTAAGGGGAGTTATTCAGTATTTTCTCTTTAAAATTGAGACTGAGTAAAAGATAGCCTTTGTTATCCATTCTATTTAGCAATAAATGAAGACCATGGCCAGTACTTTAATTTGAGAAAATAAATAAAACTCAGTTATTGCCAAAGAAGACAGTCATTAGCCAATAATATAAATCCTTACATAGAAGGTGATGAGGTATCAACAAATAAATCTCTATAACAAGAAAGTACACAAGTTAAGTATCACAATATAAGTCAGTGTATGGCAAACTTTAGTTTATGGAGAGCTACTATATTCATGGATAGGACGATGGTTTATTTTAAGATTACCTTCTTAGCACAATCCCTGTCAAAAGATCAGAGACATATTAAAGGAAATAAGTTATTTGTTCTAAAATCATTCATGAGATTTCAAAGGAGTGTACACCAACAGACAAGGTGAGGAAAACTGAATATTTTATCCCTCCTGGTTTAACTGCTTCAGAGTGATAGGACAGGGGACAGAGAAAGAAAGGATCCCTGGCAGAGGCAGACTAGTGTTTACATCATCAAACAGCTTTGACTGACAAGCAAAATCTCTTTCCTCCCTTCAAAAATGATTACAGAAATCTTGATTTCTTTTCTTTTTTTACTTGTTTTGCCATTTTTTGTTTGTTTGTTTAATATATATTTTTATTACTTGGTGATTTTACATTATGTACTCCATCAAACTCAGTTATTAGACCTCTCAGATTCATGCCCACTCTTATGATCTCCCCATTTACAAAACCACCCATTTATACTGCTCACTTACTAACTGAAGCAAAACTAAACTCCCTGTGACCAGACTCTTAAAGAAAACAAGTCTTTCATCACCCACACCCCTGCCAGAGACCATCAATGCAGAAATGAGGCATTGTGTTATTTAGCTATGTTCTAGCCTTGAGTTCTTGTGTATAATGACCTCTCCCTTTTTATTTTTATTTTTAAAGTCCACTAATGAGTGAGAACATCCCCTGCTTATTTTTCTGGGATTGTGCTACCTCACTCAGAAGGATATTCTTCAAATCCATCCATATGCCTGCAAATTTTAGGATATTATTTTTTCTTACTGCTGAGTAGTACTCCATTGTGTAGTTGTACCACAGTTTGTTAATCCATTCTTCAATTGAGGGGCATCTAGGTTGTTTCCAGGTTCTTGCTATTATGAATAATTCTGCTATGAACAAAGTTGAGCTAATGTCTTTGGAGTGCAAATGTGCATCTTTAGGGTATATGCCCAGTAGTGGTATTGCTGGGTCCTTGGGGAGATTGATTCCCAGTTTTCTAAGAAACTGCCATACTGAATTCCAGAGTGGCTGAACCAGCTTACAATCCCACCAACAATGGAGGAATGTTCCCCTTGCTCAAAAACCTCTCCAGCATAGGCTGTCTTCTGTGTCTTTTATCTTAGCCAATCTAACAGGTGTCAGGTGGTATCTCAAAGTTGTTTTGATTTGCATTTCCCTGATGGCTTTGCATTTCCCTGATGGCTAAAGATGCTGAGCACTACTTCTTCAAGTGCCTTTCAGCCATTTTTAGTTCTTCTGCTGAGAATTCCCTTTTTAGTTCTGAACCTCATTTTTTAATGAGGTTATTAAGGGTTTGGGGATCTAGTTTCTTGAGTTCTCTATATATTTTAGAGATCAATCCTCTGTCACCTGTAGGGTTGGTAAAAAATCTTTTCACATTCTGTAGGCTGTCGCTTTGTCTTATTGACTGTGTCCTTGGCCTTACAGAAGCTTCTCAGTTTCAGGAGGTCACATTTGTTGATTGTTGTTCTTAGTGTCTGTGCTACTGGTGTTATATTTAGGAAGTGGTCATCTGTGCCAATGCGTTAAAGGGTATTTCCCACTTTCTTTTCTATAAAGTTCATAGTGGCTGGGTTTATGTTGAGGTCTTTGATCCACTTGGATTTAAGTTTTGTTCAAGGTAATAGGTTTAGATCTATTTCCATTTTTTTTTTTACACACTACCATCCAGTTATGCTAACACCATTTGTTAAAGATATTATTTTTCTTCCATTGAATATTTATGGCCTCTTTGTCAAAAATCAGCTGTTCTTAGGTATGTGGGTGAATGTCAGGGTCTTCAGTTCTATTCCATTTATCCACAAGTCTGTTTTTATGCCAGTACCAGGTTGTTTTTATTACTGTAGCTTTATAGTATAATTTGAAGTTGGGGATGGTGATGCCTCCTGACGTTCTTCACTCAACTGAGCCACCTATGGGTCAAATTAAGACAAAAATCAAAGACTTCCTAGAATATAACGAAAAGGAATCCACGACATACCCAAACTTAGGGGATAAAATGAAAGCAGTCTTAACAGGAAAATTCATAGCACTAGATGCCTACATGAAAAGACTAGAGAAATCTCATATAAGAGAACTATCAGTACAGCTGAAAGCCCTAGAACAAATAGAAGCAAACTCTCCTAGAAGGAGTAGATGGCAGGAAATAATCAAACTTAGAGCTGAAATCAACACAATTGAAACAAAAAGAACAATGCAAAAAAATGAATGAATCAAAGAGTTGGTTCTTTGAGAAAGTCAACAAGATAGATAAGCCCTTATCCAAACTAACCAAAAAGCACAGAGAGAGTATCCAAATCAGCAAAATCAGAAATGAAAAGGGGGACATAACAACAGACCAGAGAATTATCAAGTCACACTTTGAAAATCTATACTCCACAAAAATGGATAATCTGGAAGGAATGGATGGCTTTCTGGACAGGTACCACTTACCAAAATTAAATCAAGATCAGATTAAAGACCTAAACAGTCCTATAACACCATAGGAAATTGAAGCTGTCATTAAAAGTCTTCCAAATGAAAAAAGCCCAGGTCCAGATGGTTTCAGTGCAGAATTCTACCAGACATTCAAAGAAGAACTAATACCAATACTAATACCTCAAATTGTTCCATACAGTAGAAACTGAAAGAATATTGTCAAACTCTTTTTATGAGGCCACAATCACCCTAATATCCAAGCCACTCAAAGACACAACAAAGAAAGAGAATTATAGACCAATCTCCCTCATGAACATTGATGCAAAAATTCTCAGCAAAATTCTAGCAAACCGAATCCAACAACATATAAAAAAATGTTATTCACCATGATCAAGCAGGATTCATTCCAGAAATGCAGAGACAGTCCATCATATAAACAAATTGAAGGAAAAAAAATATTATTTCCTTAGATGCTGAAAAAGCCTTTGACAAAACTTAACACTTCTTTATGATAAAAGTCCTGGAGAGATCAGGAATACAGGGCAAAATACCTAAATATAATAAAGGCAATTTACAAAAAGCCTATTGCCAACATCAAACTAAATGGAGAAAAACTCAAAGCAATCCCACTAAAATTAGGAACTACACAAGGCTGTCCCCTCTCCCCTTATCATAGTTCTCAAAATTTTAGCTAAAGCAATAAAAGAAAGAAAGGAGATTGAAGGGCATACAAATTCGAAAAGAAGTCAAACTATCTCTATTTGCAGATGTCATGATTGTATACATAAGTGACCCACAAAATTCTACCAGGGAACTTCTACAGCTGATAAACACCTTCAGCAATGTAGCAGGATACAAGATTAACTCAAAGACATCAGTAGCCCTCTTATACACTAAAGATAAAAGGGCCAAAAAAAGAAATAAGGGAAACATCACCTTTTATAATACCTGCAAATAGCATTAAATACCTTGGTTTAACTATAACCAAAGAAGTATCAGATCTGTTTGACAAAAATTTTAAATCTCTGAAGAAAGAAATTAAAGAGGATATCAGAAAATGGGAAAACCTCCCATGTTCCTGGATAGGTAGGATCAACATAGTAAAAATGACAATCTTACCAAAAACAATCTATAGATTAATGCAATTCACATCAAAATCCCAACACTAATTTTTTTACAGACCTTGAAATAACAATACTCAATTTTATTTGGAGTAACAGCAAAGCCAGGATTGCCTTTTTCTTCCTTATTTTCCCACACTACATCTTTTCACCTTATGTTCTCTCTTTTCTTTCTTTACTCCTTTCTTATGTACACTTCTTCCTTATCTCTTTTACTTTTCAGTCTCCAAATCTAATGTTCAGTCTTGGTTCTGTGTACACATCACTGCATCCTTATTTTCCCCCAATCTGATTCTTTTCTCAAACCTCACATCTTTGTATCAGATAGGTATTTCCCACATGCATTTAAGGATTCTAGTTAGTATGATATGGAGCAGATTGAGATACAGATGAATTTCCAGGTTTTTTTTTCATATTTTAAGAGTATCTCTCCTAGAGAAATGTAATTCTTTTGGGGAACATATGCTGGCTGCTACAATTGTAACTTTTTAGCATAAGTGAAAAGGAAAAAAAAAAACAAGTAACAAAACTTTTATCAAGGAGAACTTTCCCCCAATATTAAACAAAACCAATATCCTAACCCTAACCCTAACCCTAACCCTAACCCTAACCCTAACCCAATATTAAACAAAACCAATGTCTTGCTGTAATTTTGTGGTTCTGTCTCTCTTTATTGAGGTAGCATTAACAAAGTACTAAAAATTAGGTGACTTAAAGAATAGCACTTTGTTTCTAGAGGCAAAAAAATCTAAGATAAGTGTTGCACGAGTTCTGGTTGTATTAAAGGAAACTCAAAGCCACATATCGAGAAAGGCTGGAATATCAAAAAGAGAAAACAGCACAGTCAAACCTCACCCAGCTGTCTTTCAGCTTCCACAGCCTTGCTCCTCATCTCTTCTACTGCATGAATCTGTCTTTCTATGCCTTCCTTTAAATACTCAGTTATATCACATCCAGGTTAAGATTAAAGGTGTAGGCTACTACCATTTGTTAGTTATCCTTGAACAGAAAAATCTCTGTTTCTGAAGTTATGGGATTAAAGGCATAGGTCACCACTCCCAGTCTTTCCTCAATCATGCTGGGACTAAAGGCCTGAGTTACCACTCTCTGACCCTCCTGGCTTGACTGAGGGTGGATCTGTTCTCTGATATTCCAGACTGGTTTTATTAAATATATAATGTATCACCACAGATAAGGGTGTGAACAAGCTTGGTTTCTGTTGAAAACAAGACTTCTCTTTGCCTGGAGACAGTTATCTTTTTCTGTAATTTCACATGGCCATCCTGTCAGTTTGTGATCAAGAGAACCTAGTTGCACTATATCAGGGCCTGTCTTCATGCTGTTAGTTTAACTTAATTAGACCTTTAGAAATATATCCTACAAGCACATTCTTTCTTTGATGGAATGGGTGTTGCTTTCAGCATCTTCAGACTGTGCTAAGATAAAGCCTTTGTATGACTCTGTGATATAATCCAGTGTTTTAAAATTTTAAACAGAGGACATATGCTTCCTGGAAGAAGTAAACATAAGTTTCCACTTTCTTCCTGTTGACTGTAATAATATAACATCATACTTAACAACAACAAAAGTTCTGAAAGGCACAGAAAAAAAAAAATGGATCAGGGAGGGCGCTCTATACCCCAGAAATGACATTAAAAAAAAAAAAAGTCTTCTGGGTTATTTTTTTTTTTGACTCTTAGAGTCATCCTTACTTTATAAATATTATGCTTAAAAATTTTAAAGAAGGGATAAAAACAGTGAGGAAAGCACAGCATTGGCAGGATTTTCAGAGGAATGTTCATCTTGGACCCAAGACATTAACACAAATTCTAAGAGGAATAAAATCGTCTCATAAGATAGCTGGGAGTAGGGAATTTAAGATAGAAAGAAGGCAAATTTCTGTCTCAGTTATTGTTTTATTGCTGTTAAGATACACCATGAGCAAGGCAACTCTTATAAAAGAAAACATTTAATTGGGCCCTTAATTGCAGTTTCGAGGGTTAGTCTATGGTCATCATGTCAAGAAGTAGATAGTCAAGGTGTGAGATCAGTAGCTGAGAGCTTTACATCTACAGGCAGCAGGTAGAGATAGAATATTTTCTTTTTTAAAACATATTTAGTTTTATGTGAACTGATGTTTTGCCTGCATGTATAACTGTGTAAGGATGTTAGATCTTGGAATTACAGACAGTTGTTAGCTGCCATGTAGTTGTTGGGATCCTTCAGAACAGTCAGTGCTCTTAACCACTGAGCCATCTCTCCAGCCTCTAGATAGAATATTTTTAATTTATCATTTACATCCAGGTGACCTGAGTTTATATCCAAAGGTTTTATTGGATACATTTGTGATAATTTCGGTTAGTGTCAAGAAAGTTTTCATTCACATTATAGGTGAGATATAAATCACCAATCTCATGATGTTGGATTTGACCATGTAGCTTTCCTTAACCAAATAATGATAGTAGTCATCAGGTGAGTGGAAACTTTAAATATGTTTGGTTTTTAGTTTAGCGTGGTCCTGGCATGCTGTGAAGAAAGCATGTCTTAAGTAGGATAGTGCATACAGACCAAATCTGAACCTAACCCATACTCTGAAGTAGAGTCATCTAGTACATCCAGGATAAGTAAGTGGATCTGTGTTTGACTCAGATCCTAGAGCAGAATGCTTCTTTAAACTATTGAGTTTGGTTTGCTCTTTTAAATACAGTACCATTGCAGCTGTAACTGATATGTAGAGAGTACTTTTGTTATTATTGAAACAGGCTTTTATGTACTCCATCCAGGCTGGCCTTCAACTCTCTGAATATCAGAAAATGACCTTGAGCTTCTCAGCTTCTTGATTTCACCTCCCTGGTGCTGTGATTACTGTAGCATACCACCATACCTAGTTTTATACAGTGCTGAAACTCAAACTCAGGACATCATGGCAGATTCTCCCCCATCTGAGCCACACTCCAAGCTTATATTTTTTTTCTTGAATAACATTTAAGAAAGCAATACCAAAAACTACACTAAGGAAGCAGGAGATGGGTTGGGGGAGATACAAAAAAAAAAAAAAAAGTCATGATTTATATGGCTCAGAATTTGAACTCTGATTTGTTCACACACTGTTTACCTAAAGGAAATGAATATTGATCTAATTCCAAACAAAACTCCTGTATCAAATTAGCATATTAGGTTTAGTTAGGACAAAAGTATAGGGAATCTTTGTGTTTTCCAAAAATAACCTGGGTACTAGGGTTCTCAGCACTGCAGTTTAACTTCTGCACCTGGCCAACCCTTTTTCCTTATCTTCCAAGGGTGTTCTTGAGATTACTTCCCATACATTGTTTGCAAATCTCCAGCTCAAGTGTATTTTCCAAGTAGGGTAACTTAAGACAATGAGCTGTATTTGAAATGACATCTTTATATGATAGCAATAAACAGTGACTAGACATCCCTTATTCTCATAAACATCTGCAAATGCTTAACAATGCCCTGAAATGATATACAAATTATTTCCTTAAATTTTATACTCTGAAGAATTTAAACTTCTGTAGTTTAGAGAATATTTTTTTGAATTTTAAATAGTTCGTTTTAAAAGCTTTTATCTACTTATTTTATGAACTTATATATTTACTTAACTGAAGTTTTACTTTTTCCAGTAAACCATCATGAAAATGTGTATGTTAAAGATATTATCAGTGAGAATAGATTTTGGAACTATATACTTGTAGATAAAGTCTCCTGAAAGTCTGAATATGAGTAAAATGCATTTTATAAGGGTATGTGTTATGCAAAAGACCAAATAGAAATTTTGTATTGCATAATTTAATGGATTGTTAGTGATTTAATAGACAGGTACTTTGGTCATTATATTACAAATTCTTTTTCTGAGTAAAGTAGTCCACATTCTTGTTTTTTACAAGACCTAGATTAGTGAAAAGTTATAAGTAAACAGAACTTTGAAAACTTTGATTGACTGGTTTTATTTTAAAAGGAGAGCCATGCCATAATAAAACTATAAAAAAAAATGTTACAACAGAAATGAGAAATGGGAAATTGTCATTGAGAGAATTTACTTTCTTTTGATACTTCTTTTTTTTTTTTTTTTGAAAATTTCTGAGTTTACATTGTTGTTCTAGTAAAGAACTTTTAAAAGATTTGACAAAGACAAAAACAGATTTTGGATATACACTTTCCTAGAGTAAGAGAATTATCAAAAGTAGTAGCAACCATAAATTTGCCAATTTTGCCAAGGATGTGCAGTCTTCAGTTGTAACAAAAAATTTCTCAATGATTTATCAGCAAATACATGTCTTAATTTCTTTTCCCTTTGCTGCAACAAAATATCCTAACAAGAAAAACTCAAAGAAGTATGTCCCACGCTACCACCTTGCCAGCAAGAATGACACGGCACACGTAGGATCCTTCTGCTGAAAAGCTTTAATGCGTCTTGAGAGGGAGAGCATAAGCTTACAAGGTGGAAACCCCAAACGGCTAAAACCCGTCCCTTATATAGGAAACTGACCCCCACCTAGGACGTGTCAGACTCAGATTGGCTGTAGCTCAAACGGGCGAGGTGACGCCACGGGAGAGGCAGAGCACAAGGAGTGGAAATTCCCCTTGCACCTGTGCAGTCTACATTAGAGCACAGGATGTCCACGCCAACTTGGAATGGCGGCAGTGAGTGCGGCTTCTCACAGAAGAAAGCATTTATTCTGCTCATAGTTCAGTGACACAGCCCATGATGATGGGAAAGTCAAGGCGACAGGAGCTTAAAGTGGTGGATCATTGCATCCAAAGTCTGGATGCAGAGCACAGTGAATGCATGCTACCACTCCATCCGTCCTTTACTTGCTAGGTAGGGACTTAGTCAGGGAATAGTGGTGTGGTGCCAACCACAGTGGGCAGAAATCAAGATAATCCTCCAGAGCATGCCCAGGGGCCCATCTCCCAAATGAGTCTGTCAAGTTGGTGGTTAGCATTATTATGATACCCAATGATGTAACTCTAAAATATATAGTGTATGGTGTATGATAAACAAGTGTCCAGGTAGTATTACTTGAAGTTTTAATGTTACAGGATAATATGAGGGAGGTAAGTAATGATAAAAATTTCAAAAGGCATTTAAAAAGTTACTGCAAACTCATACAGAAGAAACTTTACTCCATGAATCAATAAATCTATCTATCATCTACCTATCTATCTATTCGGCCACCATCTTCCTATCTTTATTCTCATCATTATCTATCAGCTATCCATCCATTCATTCATTCATTCAGGTGGAACATATGCTTGTTGTTAGATCACATTAGTTTAGCATTTATTCTATTCTTGAGTGGATTTTAGGCCTGCACTCAGTTTTCTTATATGATTTTCCATTCATACTTGAGATCTGTTTGACATTCTGACATATTTGAATATGATATTTATGATGTTTATGGTTTTCTCTATTTGTAAATTTGCTTCATGTATTTCTCCCTTTGGACTGTATTATGCTGTGAGAAAGCAAAGACAGTCTCATTTTTGTTCCCTTTATAGCAAATTTTCTTCAGCCTGATTCCTGATGAAATTCTGTTTTCTTATGACTTTATTTTTCTACTTTTTACCTTCTTTTTTGTTTTCTTTACTTATGAATTCTTACTGGAGGCTGGAGCAATGGCTAAGCAGTGAAAGTGCTGACTGTACAACCATAAGGACTGGATCCCAGCATTTACATGTAACAAGCCAGGAGTCATGCACATTTCTGTATAGGATTCCAGCTTGGAGTGGGTGGAATACCAGGAAGGAGGAAGGTTGGAACATGCTGGCTTCTAGCCTTTCCAAGGGAGTATTAGCTCCAAGTTCAGCGAAAGTTCATGTCTCAAAGGAATAGGTAACCTTTGTGAGCACATGCAACCACAGATAGGCATACTTGCATGCTCATAAATGTGAACACAGTCATACACATAATAAATAAATGAATGAGTAAATAAAGAATATATGTCCTATTGAGGGTTACTATTGCTATAACAAAATGCCATGAGGCTTCAACTTTCATATCCCTGTTCATAAAAGTCAGGACAGGAACACAAACAGGGCAGGAACTCGGAGGCAGGATCTGATGCAGAGGCCAGGGAGGGGTGCTGCTTACTGGTTTCCCCAGCTTGCTTTCTTATGGAACCCAGGACCATCAGCCTAGTGTTAGCAACACCCACCAAAAACCGTGCCGTCTCCAATCAGCCACTAGTTAAGAAAATGCATTACTGCTCGTCTTATGGAAGTATTTTTCCTTTACTTTTATGCAAAAAATAATATGTTTTAAGTTTTGTTTTGATTTTTAAATTATATTTGTGTTGGTATATCTGAGTGAGAATGTATGCATGTAAGTGAGATGACAACAGAGACCAGAGGCAACACATCCCCAGCTGGTAAAGTTACTGGAAGCTGGGAGCCACGCAAAGTGGGTGTTGGGTATCAGACTTGAATCCATTGGAAAAGTGGAATAAGATCTTAACTGTTCAGCTGTCTTCTCAGCCCACTATGTGATAGATTTTAACCTTAAATAAAAATCAGAACAATGCTTTGTATAGTGTCCTAATCATACCTTTTTTCTTATTTATCTTTTACATGATGTACCATATGTGCATAATTTAACAATTCTTTATGGAAAGGGCTAACAATGGAATTGAAGGAACTAGATATTCCCTAGTTACATATGTTACTTTTTCCCTACTACGTAGTTTATTTTTCTCCCTCTAAATCTGCTTATATTTTAAAATAGAATAACATAATGTGTATGGAAGACTCCTTGATTTTTCCAAAATGAATAAAAAGCCAATTTAAAATGTACAAAAATTATGAATCACAATAGAATTTATAGTGTGACAATAAGGTAAAAACAAACAAACAAACAAAACACCTTCAATGCATGACTGTAATACCAGCACAAGCTGAAACAATCAATAGACTTACATGTCTCAAGCCAATATAGGAAAATAGTAAAATCTCATCTCCAAAAAAAAGAAATCTTAAAAATCCATTAAGGAGAGCACAATGTCACTGATACACACAAATACATACTCCAAAACTATAAAGAACTCAACCAAACTGTAAGACAGGAAAAAAAATCCAACAGCAAAAGGAATAACAACTGTCTGTAGTTCCAGTTCCAGGCAAACACCAAGGCAAATAAATAAATAAAGTTTTTTAGAAAATATATATATATATATATATATATAAACATGTCTTTTGTAAAAACAGAAAAAAAATTCTTTTTTAATGTTATTTCTTTTTTTCCTTTTTTATTATTATGAATAAAGTCTCTTTTTTATTATTATGAATAAAGAAGTCACATTCTCTATCCTTGTATATCCTTATTCAAGGTCTCTTCTCTGAGCCACCACATCAGGTCACTCTCTCTTCTCCACATCTCCCTATTCCACCCCCCATGAGCAGGCAGTCCCAAGTTACCAAGGTCCCAATATTGCTTAGTTCAGCCTCTACTCATGCCAAATCCAGTTTTCTCCCCACAACATCAAGACGGAGTCAAGTGTCCTCTAGGGGGAGTGGGATCGAAGGAGACACTCCAAGGTGTTTCCGATCCCAAGCTGTTCAATGGTTGTGGTTTGCAGCTTGGGCATGTTTTGCTTTATTTGTTTATTTGTTTAGAGTCTACTAATGAGTGAGTACATCCCCTGCTTATCTTTCTGAGTTTGTGATACCTTGTTCAGGAGGATATTCTCCAAATCCATCCATATACCTGCAAATTTTAGGATATCAGTTTTTCTTACTGCTGAGTAGTACTCCACTGTGTAGATCAGTTTGTTAATCCATTCTTCTGTTGAGGGGCATCTAGGTTGTTTCCAGGTTCTTGCTATTACAAATAACATTGCTATGAACATAGTTGACCTAATGCCATTTGAGTGTGACTGTGCATCTTTAGGGTATACACCCAAAAGTGGTAGTGCTGGGTCCTTGGGGAGATTGAGTCTCAGTTTTCTGAGAAACTGCCATACTGCATTCCAGAGTGGCTGAACAAGCTTACACTCCCACCAACAATGGAGGAGTGTTTTCCTTGCTCTGCATCCTCTCCAGCATAGGCTATCCTCTGTGTCTTTTATCTTACCCAAACTAACAGGTGTCAGGTGGTATCTCAAAGTTGTTTTGATTTGCATTTCTCTGATGGCTAAAGATGTTGAGCACTTTTTCAAGGGCCTTTCAGCCATTTGTAATTCTTCTGCTGAGAATTCCCTTTTTAGATCTGAACCCCATTTTTTGATTGGGTTATTCAAGGTTTTGGGCTCTAGATTCTTGAGTTCTTTATATATCTTAGAGATAAATCCTCTATCACTTGTAGGGTTGGCAAAAATCTTTTCCCATTCTGTAGGCTGTTGTTTTGTCCTATTGACAGTGTCCTTGGCTTTACAGAAGCTTTTCAGCTTCAGAAGATCCCACTTATTGATTGTTGATCTTAGTGTCTATGCCACTGGTGTTATATTTAGGAAGTGGTTGTCTGCGCCAATTCATAGAAGTGTAACTCGCACTTTTTTTTCTATCAAGTTCAGAGTGGCTGAGTTTATATTCAGGTCTTTCATCCACTTGGATTTGAGTTTTGTGCAGAGTGACAGGCTGCGATCTATTTGCATTTTTCTACACACTACCATCCAGCTATGCCAACACCATTTGTTAAATATACTATCTTTTTTCCATTGAATATTTTGGGCCTCTTTGTTGAAGATCAGGTGATCATAGGTTTTTGGGTTAATGTCTGGATCATCAATTATGTTCCATTGATCCACAAGTCTGTTTTTATGCCAGTAGCAAGCTGTTTTTATTACTGTAGCTCTATAATACAACTTGAAGTCAGGGATGGTGATGCCTCCTGAGGTTCTTTTGTTGAGCAAGATTGTTTTGGCAATTCTGGCTTTCCTGTTATTTCAAATGAAATTGAGTATTGTTCTTTCAAGGTCCAAAAAATATTGTGTTGGGATCTTGATGTGCAGTGCATTTAATCTGTAGATTGCTTTTGGAAGAATTGCCATTTTTACTATGTTGATCCTACCTATCCAGGAACATGAACATATCCATTTTCTGATATCCTCTTCAATTTCTTTTTTCAGTGATTTAAAATTTTTGTCAAATAGATCTGTTACTTCTTTGGTTATAGTTACCCCAAGGCATTTAAAACTATTTGCAGCTATTATAAATGGTGATGCTTCCCTTATTTCTTTTTCAGCCCTTCTATCTTTAGTGTATAGAAGGGCTACTGATTTCTTTGAGTTAATCTTGTATCTTCCTACATTGCTGAAGGTGTTTATCAGCTGTAAAAGTTCCCTGGTAGAATTGTGTGGATCACTTATGTATACAATCATATCATCTGCAAATAGAGATTGTTTTACATCTTTTCCAATTTCTATCCCCTTAATCTCTTTTAGTTCTTTTATTGCTTAACTAAAATTCTGAGCACTATATTGAATACATAAGGGGAGAGAGGACATCCTTGTCTAGTTCCTGATTTTAGTGGGATTGCTTTGAGTTTTTCTCCACTAAGTTTGATGCTGGCTGTCTGCTTCTTGTAGATGGCATTTATTATATTGAGATATGGTCCCTGTATTCCTAATCCCACCAGAGCTTTTATCATAAAGTAGTGTTGGATTTTGTCAAAGGCATTTTCCGCATCTAAGGATATGATCATATGGTTTATTTCCTTTTGTTTGTTTATATTATGGATGACATTTAATTTTTTTTTTTGTATGTTGAACCATCACTCCATTTCTCAGATGAAGCCGATTTGGTCATGGTGGATAATATTTTTTATATATTGTTGTATAGAGTTTGTCAAAATTTTGTTGAGAATTTTCGTATCAATATTCATGAGGGAGATTGGTCTGTAATTCTCCTTCTTTGTTATGTCTTTGAATGACTTGGGTATTAGGGTAATTGTGGCCTCATAAAAGGAATTTGGCAATATTCCTTCAGTTTCTACTGTGTGAAATAGTTTGAGGAGTAATGGCAGTAATTCTTCTTTGAATGTCTGGTAGAATTCGGCACTGAAACCATCTGGACCAGGGCTTTTATTCTGGGGGAAGCTTTTAATGACAACTTCAATTTTCTTTAGGGTTATAGGTCTGTTTAGGTAATTAATCTGGTCTTCATTTAATTTCGGTAAATGGTACCTGTCCAAAAAGCTGTCCATTTCTTCTAGGCTTTCCATTTTTGTGGAATACAGATTTTCAAAGTATGATCTGATAATTCTCTGAATTTCTTTGGATTCTGTTGTCGTGTCCCTCTTTTCATTTCTGATTTTGTCAATTTGGACACTCTCTGCTTTTTTATTAGTTTGGACAAGGGCTTATCTATCTTGTTGACTTTCTCAAAGAACCAACTCTTTGTATTGTTCCTTTTGTTTCAATTATATTGATTTCAGCTCTAAGTTTGATTATTTCCTGCCATCTACTCATTCTAGGTGAGTTTGCTTCTAGTTGTTCTAAGGCTTCAGCTATGCTGTTAGTTCTCTAGTGTGGACTTTTGCTAGGCTTTTTATACAAGCATCTAGTGCTATGAATTTTCCTCTTAAGACTGCTTTCATTGTGTCACACAAGTTTGTATACATTGTGGATTCATTTTCATTAAATTCCAGAAGGACTTAGATTTCTTTCTTAATTTCTTCCTTGACTCAGAGGTGATTCAGCTGAGTGATGTTTAGTTTCCATAAGTTAGTAGGCTTTCTTTGATTTTTGATGTTGTTGAACTCTAACTTTAGGCCCTGGTGGTCCTATATGATACAAAAGATTATTTCCATATTTTGTATCTGTTGATATTTGCTTTATGAACAATTCTGTGGAGAAAGTTCTATAAGGTGCTGAGAAATATGTATATTCCTTTGCAGTTTGGGTGCAAGCTTCTGTAAATATCTATTAAATCCATTTTCATCATAACCTCTGTTACACTCCTTATTTATCTATTGAGTCTCCATCTGGTTGAGCTATCCAGGGGTAAAAGTGGGGTATTGAAGTCTCCCACTATTAGTGTGTGAGAACTGATGTGGGATTAGAGCTTTAGCAGTGTGTCTTTTACATAGGTAGGTGCCCTTATATTAGGGGCATAAATATTCAGAATTGAAATCTTTTCTTGACCAATATTTCCTGCAATGAATAAATAATGACTATCTTGGTCCCTTTTAATTGCTTTTAGCTTAAAGTCTTCTTGTTAGATATTAGGATGGCAACCCCAGCTTGTTTCTTAGGACCATTTGACTGGGAAATCTTTTCCCAACCCTTTACTCTGAGCCTATGTATGTCTTTGTAGTTGAGGTGTGTTTCTTGTATGCAGCAGAAGGATGGCTTTTGTTTTTGAATCCATCTTTTTAGTGTGTGTCTTTTTATAGGTGAGTTGGGTCCATTGATATCAAGGGATATTAGTGAACACAGATTGATATTTCCTGCTATTTTTGTTGGAAGCTTGTATGTAATTCCTTTCTCTGGGCTTTTCCTCTGTGGGATTATTGTTTGTTGGTGGTTTCATGGGTGTATCTGGATTCCTTAGATTTGAGTTTTTCCTCTACTGCTTTCTGAAGGGCTGGATTAGTAGATAGGGATTGTTTCAATCTGACTTTGTCATGAAATATCTTGTTTACTCCATCTATGGTGATTGATAATTTTGCTGGGTATATTAATCTAGGTTGACAGCCATGCTTTTTTAGTGTCTGTATAATTTTGACCAAGCCCTTCTTGCTTTCATTGTTTCCATTGAATAATTAGGTGTTATTCTGATGGGTCTGCTTTTATAATTAACTTGGCCCTTTTCTTTTGCAGCTCTTAAAATTTTTTCTTTGTTCTGTATGTTTTGTTGCTTATGTTGCAAGCGGACTTTTTTGGGGGGTCATATCTATTTGATGTTCTGTAACCTTCTTGTATCTTTACAGGTTTTTCCTTCTTTAAGTTAGGAAAGTTTTCTTCTATGATTTTATTGAATACATTATCTGTGCCTTTGAGCTGGTATTCTCCTTCTTCTATTCCTATTATTCTCAAGTTAGGTCTTTTCATGGTATCCCAGATTTCCTGAACATTTTGTGTTATGGCTTTTTTGCTTTTAGCATTTTCTTTGACTGATATACCTATTTCAGCTACTGAGTCTTTTTCTCCAGAGATTTTTTCTTCCATCTCTTGAATTCTGTTGGTTATGCTTGTATCTGTAGTTCCAGCGCTTTTCTTCAGATTTTCTATTTCCAGCTTTGCCTCATTTTGTGCCTTTTTTATTGCTTCTATTTCAGTTTTTAGATCCTGGAATGTTTCTTTCACTTTTTGGTTTTCTTTTCTTGGTTTTCTTTCAAGGATTTGTTCATCTCTTCCAATTTTTTGTTTGTGGTTTTTTTTTTATTTCTTCAAGAGATTTTTTTTTTATATCTTCTTTGAAGGCTTCAATAATCTTCATAAAGTTGTTTTTGCTGTTGTTTCTTTCTGTTTCCTCTTCATTGCTCTGTTCAGGTCTTGTAGTTGTAGAACCACCAGTTTCTTCTGGTGTTGCCTTGTTGTTCTTTATATTATTATATGTATTTTTGCATTGTTATCTGTCCTTGGACATGGTTCATGATTAGGCTGCTCCTATTCATTTGTGGTAAGAGGACTTTTGTGTTTCCTGTCTCCTCTGAGCATGCAGTCTGCTCGACCTCTGACTTTGCTCTGGGCAGGGGTCTGAATTTCAAAGCCTCAGTCCTTCTGTGATGATGAAGTTCACTGTGTAGGTGGGGCTGGCCGGGCATGGTCCCCTCTTTTATGTGTGGTTGTTGGAGCCCCTCACAGCCAAACCCTAGTCCTGTCTGCTAAGGAGAGTCTGTGATCAGACTCTATAGCTTGACCCTTGTCCCCGAGAGCAACTTTCCAGATGGATGACCATGTGCTGGGACCTGCTCACCTCTGAACAGGGTCTGAATTTCAAAGTCCTCAGTCCTTTTCTCCTGAGGCAGTTGGTTGTGGGACTGGCTGCACAAGGTCCCCTCTGTTGTGTGTGACTGGAGAAGCTCCTCACAGCCAAACCATACATAGTCCTGTCTGCTGAGGAGTCTGTGATCAGACTCTACAGATTAACCCTGGTCCCGGAGAGCAACTTTCCAGATGGGTGACCAGGTGCTGGGACCTGCTCACCTCTGGACAGCGTCTGAATTTCAAAGTCCTCAGTCCTTCTCTGCTCATTAATTTATTACTTATTTCTGTGTTTGGAGGAATTTTAATCGGTGTGTTCCATTGTTGTAGTAAATGTCACCCCCATAAATTTATAGCAATGTTAGCCATATATAGCTTTAATATTCCTCTCTGTCCTGATCTTATACACTCAAGCCATTTTGCACTCTGCTTTACTTGGAATAATGACCCAGTTCCCAAAAACTGAACATTTACCTCTTGAAGGGGCCAACTCTGGTGAAATTATTGATACATCTGCCCTTGTGCCCAATAAACCTTCAATAATAATATCATTTATTTGTACTTGTAACTTTGGCCTTTTTTCATTAATAAACGTTTGCCAGAATATTCTTTTTATATTTTCTCTTGAGGTTTACTTCTTTTTCTATAGATTTTCCTTTATTCAGTGTAGTATGATTTTTTGTTTGGTTGTTTTTTTTTTAAAAAAAATAGTTTTTAATTTCTTTGTTCTGGGAAGGTATTTTCTCCATGATGGTGTAAGATTGCACTGGATTGGATATGGGGGCTTTTGAAAAATAAAAAGTTCTCCAGTTCTGGGACCAGGTGCTGTCTGTGGAACATATCCTCACACACTCACTAACAGACAGAGATAAACTTTGCCTGTCAGGGTCCCCTCCCCAGCTGCTGCTCAGACAAGGGAGCTTGCTAGGCCACCCCGATTCCAACTGCTTAAACAGAGAGGGACTGAGGGCTTGAAATTCAGTCCCCTGCCCACAGCACAGCAGAGTAAGAGATTGAGCAGACCCCTTGTTGAGAGGGGACAGGAAAACACAAGCCCTCTTGCCACAACTGACCAGGAGCCACCTAATGGTGAACCACTGAAGCCATGGGCAGACGGTAGTGTAAAAATATATATAATAATATAAAGAACAACAAGGTAACTCCAGAAGAAAGTGGTTGTCCTACAACTACAAGACCTGAACTGAGCAATGAAGAAGAAACAGAAGGAAGCAACACCAAAAATACCTTTATGATGATCATTGAATCTCTCAAAGAAGATATGAAAAATTCCCTTAAAGAAATAGAAGAAAATACTAACAAAAAATTAGAGATGAACAAATCCTTGAAAGAAAACCACTAAAAACTGAAATAGAAGCAATAAAAAAGGCACAAAATGAGGCAAAGCTGGAAATAGAAAACCTGAAGAAAAAAGCTGGAACCACAGATACGAGCATAACCAACAGAGTTCAAGAGATGGAAGACAGAATCTCTGAAGTGGAAGAATCAGTAGCTCAAATAGATATATCAGTCAAGGAAAATACTAAAACCAAAAAAGCCATAACACAAAATGTTCAGGAAATCTGGGACACCATGAAAAGACCTAACTTGAGAATAATAGGAATAGGAGAAGGATAATACCAGCTCAAAGGCACAGATAATGTTTTCAACAAAATCATAGAAGAAAACTTTCCTAACTTGAAGAAAGAAATGCCTATAAAGATACAAGAAGCTTACAGAACACCAAATAGATATGACCCCCAATAAAAGTCAGCGTGACACATAATAATCAAGCCACAAAACATACAGAACAAAGAAAAAAAATTTGAGAGCTGCAAAAGGAAAGGGCCAACTTACATATAAAGGCAGACCCATCAGAATAATGCCTGACTATTCAATGGAAACGATGAAAGCTTGAAGGGCTTGGTAAGAAGTTATACAAATGCTAAAAGAGCATGGCTGCCAAACTAGAATACTATACCCTGCAAAATTATTAATCACCATAAATAGAGTAAGCAAGATATTTCATGACAAAGTCAGACTGGAACAATATCTATTTACCAGTCCAACGCTACACAAAGTATTTAGGGAAAACTCCAACCTAAAGATGCCAGATACACCTACGAAACCACAAACAATCAATAATTCCACAGAAAGAGAAAGGAAATACAAACAAGTTATCACCAAAAATGGCAGGAAATATCAATCAGTGGTCACTAATATCCCTTGATATCAATGGACTCAACTCTCCTATAAAACATCACACACTAACAAGATGGATACAACAACAGAAGCCATCCTTCTGTTGCCTACAAGAAACACACCTCAACCACAAAGATAGACACAGGCTTAGAGTAAAGGGTTCAGAAAAGATTTTCCAGTCAAGTGATCCTAAGAAACAAGCTGAGGTTGCCATTCTAATATCTAACAAAGTAGACTTTAAGCTAAAAGCAATTAAAAGGGACCAAGATGGTCATTATTTATTCATCACAGGAAAAATTGGTCAAGAGGAGATTTCAATCCTGAATATTTATGCCCCTAATATAAGGGCACCTATCTATATAAAAGAAACACTGCTAAAGCTCGAATACCACATCAATTCTCACACACTAGTATGGGAGATTCAATAACCTACTTTCAACCCTGCATAGCTCAACTAGACAGAGACTCAACAGAGATATAAGGAGTCTAAAAGAGGTTATGATGAAAATGGATTTAATAGATATCTACATAAGCTTCCACTCAAATGCAAAGAATATACATATTTCTCAGCTTCTCATGGAACTTTCTCCAAAATTGACCACATAATTGGTCATAAAGCAAATATCAACAGATACAAAAAAAATGAAAACTATCCTTTGTAACATATCAGACCACAATGGCCTAAAGTTAGAGTTCCACAACATCAAAAATCAAAGAAAGCCTACCAACTCATGGAAACTAAACATCACTCAGCTGAACCATCTCTGGTCAAGGAAGAAATTAAGAAAGAAATCAAAGTCTTCCTAGAATTTAATGAAAATGAATCCAAATGTACCCAAACTTGTGGGACACAATGAGAGCAGTCTTAAGAGGAAAATTCATAGCACTAGATTCCTTTATAAAAAACATAGAGAAATCCCACACTAGAGAACTAACAGCTCAGCCGAAAGCCTTAGAACAATTAGAAGCAAACTCACCTAGAATGAGTAGACAACAGGAAATAATCAAACTTAGAGGTGAAATCAATATAATTGAACAAAAGAATCAATACAAAGAATCAATGAATCTAAGAGTTGATTCTTTGAGAAAGTCTACAAGATAGATAAGCCCTTAGCCAAACTAATCAAAAAATAGATAGATTGTCCAAATCAGCAAAATCAGAAATGAAAAGGGGGACATAACAACAGACCCCCAGGAAATACAGAGAATTATCAGATCATACTATATAAATGTGTATTCCAGAAAAATGGAAAACCTAGAAGATATGGACAGCTTTCTGGACAGGTACCATCTACCAAAATTAAATGAAGATCACATTAATTACCTCAACATGCCTATAACCTTTAAGGAAATTGAAGCTGTCATTAAAAGCCTCCCCCAAAATAAAAGCTCTGGTCGAGATGGTTTCAGTGGCTAATTCTACCAGACATTCAAAGAAGAATTACTGCCATTACTCCTCAAACTATTTCACATAATAGAAACTGAAGGAATATTGCCAAAATCCTTTTATGAGGCCACAATTACCCTAATACCCAAGCCACTCAAAGACATAACAAAGAAGGAGAATTACAGACCAATCTCCCTCATGAATATTGATACGAAAATTCTCAACAAAATTTTAGCAAATCATTTACAACAATATATCAAAAATATCATCCACCACGACCAAGTAGGCTTCATCCCAGAAATGCAGGGCTGGTTTAACATACGAAAAACCGTAAATGTGATCCATCATATAAACAAACTAAAGGAACAAAACTACATGATCTTAGATGCTGAAAAAGCCTTTGACAAAATCCAAAACTCCTTTATGATGAAAGCCCTGGAGAGATCAGGAATACAGGGAGAATACCTAAATATAATAAAGGTGATTTACAAGAAGCCAACAGCCAGTATCAAACTTAATGGAGAAAAAACTCAAAGCAATCCCACTAAAATCAGGAACTAGACAAGGATGTCCCCTCTCCCCTTTTCTATTCAATATAGTTCTGAAGTTTTAGCGAAAGCAATAAGAGAATGAAAAGAGATTAAGGGGATACAAATTGGAAAAGAAGAAGTGAAACTATCTCTATTTGCAGATGATATGATTGTATACACAAGTGACCCACAAAATTCTTCCAAGGAACTGCTAAGGCTGATAAACACCTTCAGCAATGTAGCAGAATACAATATTAACTCAAAGAAATCAGTAGCCCTTCTATACACTAAAGATAGAAGAGTTGAAATAGAAATAAGGGGCTGCTCGCTCCTTTCTGCTCGTTGGCTGTGTGAAGACAAGATGGGTCACCAGCAGCTCTACTGGAGTCATCCACGCAAGTTCGGCCAGGGCTCTCGCTCTTGCCGCGTCTGCTCTAACCGCCACGGTCTGATCCGGAAATACGGGCTGAACATGTGCCGTCAGTGCTTCCGTCAGTAAACAAAGGACATAGGCTTCATTAAGTTGGACTAAACTACCCTGAATGGATTATTCATGGCTGTCTACCCAGTGAAACAGATCATGCCTGGCTTTGTACATAAAGAATAAAAAAAGCTGAAGACCTTCAAAAAAAAAAAAAAGAAATAGAAATAAGGGAAACATTACCCTTCATAATAGCTGCAAATAGTATTAAATACCTTGGAGTAACTATAACCAAAGAAGTAACAGATCTATTTGACAAAAATTTTAAATCACTGAGAAAACAAATTGAAGAGGACATCAGAAAATGGAAAGCTCTCTCATGTTCCTGGATAGGTAGGATCAACATAGTAAAAATGGCAATTTTTCCAAAAGCAATCTACAGATTCAATGCACTGCACATCAAGATCCCAACATAATATTTTTTGGACCTTGAAAGAACAATACTCAATTTCATTTGGAATAACATGAAAGCCAGGATTGCGAAAACAATTTTGCTCAACAAAAGAACCTCAGGAGGTATCACTATCCCTGACTTCAAGTTGCATTATAGAGCTACAGTAATAAAAACAGCTTGGTACTGGCATAAAAACAGACTTGTGGATCAATGGAACATAATTGAAGACATTAACCCATAAACCTATGAACACCTGATCTTCAACAAAGAGGCCCAAAATATTCAATGGAAAAAAGATAGTATATTTAACAAATGGTGTTGGCATAGCTGGATGGTAGTGTGTAGAAAAATGCAAATAGATCCAAGCCTGTCACCCTGCACAAAACTCAAATCCAAATGGATCAAAGACCTCAACATAAACCCAGCCACTTTAAACTTGATTGAAAAGAAAGTGGGAGATACGCTTCTACGAATTGCAAAGGCGACCACTTCCTAAATATAACACCAGTGGCACAGATACTAAAATCAACAATCAGTAAGTGGGATCTCCTGAAGCCAAGGACACTGTCAATAGGACAAAACAACAGCCTACAGAATGGGAAAAGTTTTTCACCAACCCTACAAGTGACAGAGGACTGATCTCTAAGGTATATAAAGAGCTGAAGAATCTAGAGCCCAAAACCTTGAATAACTCAATCAAAAAATGGGGTTCAGTTCTAAAAAGGCAATTCTCAGCAGAAGAATTACGAATGGCTGGAAGGCACTTGAAAAAGTGCTCATCATCTTTAGCCATCAGAGAAATGCAAATCAAAACAACTTTGACATACCATCTGACACCTGTCAGATTGGCTAAGATAAGACACAGATGACAGCCTATGCTGGAGAGGATACGGAAGAAGGGGAACACTCCTCCATTGTTGGTGGAAATGTAAGCTTGTTCAGCCACTTTGGAATGCTGTATGGTGGTTTCTCAGAAAACTGAGACTCAATCTCCCCAAGGACCCATCAATACAACTTCTGGGTGTATACCCTAAAGATGCACATTCACACCCCAAAGGCATTACGTCAGCTATGTTCATAGCAATGTTATTTGTAATAGCAAGAACCTGGAAACAACCTAGATGCCTTTCAACTGAAGAATGGATTAATAAACTGTGGTACATCTTCACAATGGAGTACTACTCAGCAGTAAGAAAAGAATGATATCCTGAAATTTGCAGGCAAATGGATGGATTTGGAGAATATCCTCCTGAGTGAGTTATCACAAACCCAGAAAGATAAGCAGGGAATGTACTCACTCATTAGTGAACTCTAAACAAACAAACAAACAAACAAGAAAAACATGCCCAAGCTGCAAGCCACAACCACTAAACAGCTTTGGATCTGAAACACCTTGGCCTGACTCCTTGGATCCCACTCTCCCTAAAGGAACACCTGACTCAGTCTTGAGGTTGTGAGGAGATAACTGGATCTCCCAGGAATGGAGGCTGAACTAAGCAATATTGGGACAGTGGGACCTTGGGACTGCCTCCTGCCTGCCCAGAGAGCGGATGGGGAGTTGTGGAGAAGAGAGAATGACCTGATGTTTTGGGAGGGGGAAGGGACCTTGAATAAGGATATACAAGGATAGAAAGTGTGACTTTTTTGTTCATAATAATAAAATAAAAATAAATTTAAAAAAGAAAAATAAAAAGTTAGTTTTCTTTTTATTGAATTTCTGGAAGAGTTGGGAGGCAGAGGGAGGGAAAAGGGCCCCTCACACTAGAGTCTTATGATGCAGCAGAAGTTCCAATGTGATTAATAATTTCTGTGAAAACTGCTGACAAAAAGAACATTTCTTTCATATGTAGATAATTTTTGTTCCAATAAACAGTGAAACCAGGCTAGTGTCTTAATGTATGTGCTTTGAGTATGGCCTCATTTCTTACCCAGAAACTTTCTGGAAATCTTAAACATGATTTCTATCATAGCACAAGCTGTCAAATTGACATAATCCAGAGTCACTTGGGAAGAGGGAGATTCAGCTGAGGTATTCCCTAGATCAGATTGGGCTGTGACTATATCTGTGAGGCATTTTTTTAAATTGCTAATTGATATAGCAGGGCATCATTCACTGAAGAGAAGTGCCATCCATTGGCAAGTGGACCTGGGCTGTATAAGATAGGTAGCTGAACAAGCTAGTACTTCATGATTTCTTCTTTAGTTCCTAACTCAAGGCTCCTTCCTTGAGCCCCTCCTTTTGCCTTTCTTGATGATAGAATGTAACCTGTAAGCCAAATGAATCCTTTCATCCCCAAGCTGTTTTTGGTCCGTATCTTAGTAAAGCAATAGAAAGCAAACTTGAACAACTATTAACTTGTTTGCATACAGATATCCTAATTTCCTTCATATCCATGATCTAGAATTTACCTTACCAACTGTAACCTTCAGAAACTACCCAATTATCTCATTTAATTCTCATTAATTTATTGAAGATAACAGTTCAACACAATCAAAATCCTACATACATGATAATTGTAAAGACAATGAAGCATTATTTCTATTTTAGAGAAGCTCACTGTACTCTGTAACATGTTTTAGTTTTATACAAGGACTTCTCATTCCTTTAACCCTGGCACTTAAAATTTATTTTAAAACGTATCTAATAAACCCTCAACTCTGCCAAGGTAGCTAATTCTGAAAGTGTTGAATCTTTTCTGTGCTGGAGGCAAGAATCCAATCAGTTTTACCTGAGTACCTAACATGACTGCTTGACTGGAAGATGAAATAGAGGTAAATACTAGCTTACCATTTCATATCATTGACAAGGAAATGAAAAGGAAAGTACAAGTTTTGTTTCTGTGAAAAACACCTACCAGGAAAAAACTTCAGAAACCGTGAGAAGAATAGAATAGCCAACAGGAAGAGAGATATACATACAAAAGATACTCCTCTCCTTTGACTTTTAGTGCAGAGGAAGACAAAGTCAGTGGTATACCATGCATACAAGGCCCTAATAACAATGCAGAACAGGAAACTGTGGCAATTAGGGATACTCTGTATCTGAACTCCTTAAATTGGGGAAGACTTCTTAAGGAATGTAAGAGCCACTCACTGCCCTGCTCCTAAGTGCCCTAAAAGCAAAGAATGGAGCAATGTAACTACCCAGATACATTTTGCGGGGGCAGAGGAGAGCGCGAACGTGGTCCCCCACTACCACAAAATATGCAGTCGAGTTTCCTGCATTTGGGGAAATCGCAGGGGTCAGCACATCCGGGGTGCAATGGATAAGCCTCGCCCTGGGTAAACCAACTTCGTGATCATGGTATCTCCCCTGCCAGGTAAGTATACCCAGATATATCTTTAAGTGAAAAAGTGTGTAACCCAAGGAAATATAAGAGGAACCAGTTCCTGATGGGATGGCTCACACAGACTATTGGGAACACAAATTTTAAAGGCAGTATGCCCACGGCGAGTTGGAGCCCAGAGAGGGAAATACCATGTAGATAGCGCTCACATAGAAAGTTTTGTTGGGGGATGAGGGGTAGGGAGGAGAACTGAGGAGAGAAAAGGGAGAAGAAGAAAAGAGACAACAAAAGGGGGAAGAAAGGCAACCTAGTGGGGAAAGAAAAGAGAGACGGGGAATGAAAGGAGGTAGCACATCACCACATAGCACATGGTCATTGTCGGAACCCTGAGCAGTCAAGGTCTTGCCTCAGTCAAGGTCCCCAAGGGGCCAGTCTGAATGCTAACAATTACTGACTGAATTTGCCATGAATGCTGGAAATTTCGCTGACATAACTATGCAGGAAGAGAGGCAGTGTGTAAGGGCCAGTTTTTTGAGCAGATAGGGCTGCATTCATAGGTGAGTTAAACATTTTTTTTTTTGATCCATCAAGGACCTCAGGACTTAGTCTAGGGTTTTAGTAGTTTTTCCAAGTGACATGGTGGTATATGATCATTATAAGGTAGGGTACATGGTCTGGCAGATCTGAATGATTTCAACTGGCTTGTAAATTATATTTAAAAAGTACTAAAGCAATCAAGAAGGAATGAGTCAAGGGCAAAGCAAACAACTTTCTGGGTCACTTGAAAGAAAATGTTAATTTTGAGTTTTGGATCAAGCTGGATATCCTTGGGATGGGTGATTAAAAGATAACCAAGTACTATACTAGTGAACTTCTCAAAGTCTTTGAAACTTGAGCAATGTTTCATGAAAGGCAAAAATTAAAAACAAAAACAAAAAAAGTGCAGATTAAAAAAGAATTAAACTATTAAGCTTGACCTAGAATTAGGCAGTTATTCTCCCATAATATATGGTATATATGTTTCCTTCACAAACTAGTGTATTGAGGGTAGAGATTGTTCCCAATTCTTGGCCCTTTTAGCAGACAGCCCTTTAATTACATGATTAGTTCCTCTGTTAACAGCCCTATCCTCCAAACCATTCATTTGCATAAATTTAGGTAAGGTTGAAAAGAGCTATCAGAAAAATACAAGATGGTCTTCTCATTTCTATTGCTTAGGATACTCCATGTATTTTAGAAGTATTTATATCAGTCCAAGTATAACAGAACATGCTTCTCTCATCTGTATCACTTAGTCTTTAGAAGTTCTGGGGCAAGTTACTCTGTGTCATACATCAGCTATGATGATTGAGCAAGTTAGTAAAGCTCCCAATTTCACACTCACACCTAGCCCTTAGATTAGCTATAATTGTTATTTGCTTGAATTCCAAAATGGACTTTCTGGGATCCAGTGAGGGGAGAAAAAAAAAAGAGGTCTTGTGGGGAATAAAAGTGCCTCCTGTGTTACTTTGCTCATCACTGTAACAAAGCATCTTAAGGGATGAAGGATTTTCCTTGGCTCATTGTTCAGAGAGTATGTTCAATGATAGGTATAGTCAAAAGGGAAGGCATGAGGTGGAACTTGTACCTGTTTGCTGCAGTGGAGGTGAGGCAGATCGTCACTTTGCATTGGCAGACTGGAAGCAGAGACCTGGGGCCAGAAGCAGGACTTGTCTATAAGGCACAGGCCTATCCAAGTGGCCCACGTCAGCTACCCTGTACCCCAAAGGTCTCACAACCACCAAAACAGATCCATCTTTTAGAGACCAATTGTTTAAACACATGAGATTGAAACAGACATTTTACATTCAAACCATAGCAGCTATGCAATAAGAACGAAAGCTATGTTCCTGTTTTTCCACATACTCACTGGGACATTGGGATTTATTTGTTTTCATTCAATTTTGGGGACCAGAGAGGTGGCTCAGTGAGAAAGGTAAAGGTTCTTGCTGCACAAAGTAACTTTATGTTTTATACTTAGATGTAGATTACATCCTTTGAATAATGTAACATCAGAAATCACAAAATCATTTTGATATATCTGTTGTCAAGAAAACCTGGCTGCAATTCTCATAAATAATCAATACTTTCTCCTGACTAGGTATTAATGTTTCTTCCTTAAATATCTGTGTTTCTTAATGCCATTGGTAAATTGACACTTGTAATGCCCTTTTCTTGATAAAACCAAACTTTGTTTCACACTAGTTAACCCTTTAAGTCTGTCATATAAAGTCAAGGCTTTGGCTGCACTTGAGTAGAGATCTCTGAAATGAACTCTTTGGGCTGCATATACTTCAGAACATCCACCTTCATCTTCTCTTGTCAATAACAAGACTTTCTAATATTTTAGATGAATTTTCTATGTAATCCCATCATAATACTTTGTAGTGGGTATCATTACTTTCATTTTGTACATGAAGAGTTTAAGGTCAAAGCATTAAATTGTCTAGAGTTATATAGTTAATACATTTAAAACAAAATAAGAATTCAAGCAGTTAATTCCAGAGTCTACCATTTCTGATGGGGTTTGGAGTCAGAAAGAAAGATTTGTATTTTGAGTATTATTTGAAATTCTGAAAGAATTTGAAACTTGGTAATATTTATATGACAATTAGTCTCAAAGACGTATCTTTCTGATGCTGGATATCCTTGTGCCTTCCTGCACAGTACATCAATGTAGTGGATATGATATGTGGTGGATAACATCCAAACTTTAGACTCTAAAGCTTGTTCTTGAAATGTGATTTCTTTCTTCTGTTTGTCTTTTCTAGAGGAAGCTAGCTGCCTTCAGTAGCTCTACAGAGAGGTTCACAGGTGAGGATTTGAGAGCTTTAGTCAGTTGCCAATGAAGACTGAGTGTGCTTGGAACTTGACCTTCCTGTGGCATCCAGACTTTCAAATAACAGTAGTCATTGACTGACATGTTAATTGAAAGCCCATAAAAGACCTAAACCAGAACCACTCAGTTGAATTCCTTCTGAATTCCTGAGTGGCAGAAATAGATAATCCATGTTAATAATTTAAAACTACTGGTATCAAGCTAACATATTATGCAGAAATAGATAATTAACATAAACACTGTGAAAACAAAAGGAGGCTTTAGTAGAAATAATGGTGTGGATGTTTGAGTAAAATGAACAGCAACTAGCCAGCGCCTCACTTCAGTTCTTCCTGGCTAAGAATTAAGATTTGCCAGGGAGTCCCATCACTAGGTTTATGGAATCCAGTAACAGGATCTTTAATCCAGACTCTTGGAAGCTTTGAGGGAACAAAGGCTCTGTTCTTAGAAGCTTCAAAAGGCTAGGCATGGCTACATGTCCCAGTATGTCAATTAAAGAGATAATTAATAGAGAAAGAGACTGTCTTTACTCAATATGGCCACATTGAGAACTACAGTTAAAAGGATTCAATGTCTACATGCCTGTCTTTTCAGGACACTGACATTAGCTTTAGGTTTACCCAGAGAAAAAATTGGGCAGGGACAAAATGTATGCATAATTATGCAGCCTTGGTCAAGTGTTCTGGTTAATCATTGTCTCTGCTTTGGTTTTCCAAGGTGTTTTGAAGAAGTTCTTATTGTTTTAGGAGAGCAGTCTGGTTCCCATATGAGCATCACTTCTGTTCCACAGTACAGCACTGGCATCCTTGACCATTAACTTCAAGACAGTAGTGGTTGTCCTTTGAGACTGGCATGATTTGAGGGTAGCTTTTGTCCCTTGTCATAAAGATATCAATCAGACTATTGCTGCAATCAATAGTAACTTGAGGTCTAAGGACAAAGAGGAGAACTTTAGGTGTCTTTGGTGATCTGAAATAAGACATTTTAAAAAGAAAGTAAGATAAAGGAAAGGGATACAAGATGAAAGTGGGGATGCTAGGTTTTTGCCACCTAGTGACCTTATGAGTTCAAATGATCAGTTTTTTTCAAAGCAATTTCTCATTATAGGACAATTTATACTAAGGTAATAGACCATTTTATCAGCTAGGGTTGTTTATAGGAAACATGAAGAAAGGGGCTGACCACTGAGATCAGGCAGCTAAAACTTTGCATTAGATACAATTAAGCCAGAAAAAAAGACAGCACCAAAATACAGAGCCTTCATCCCCCACAGATGTATCTCTCTAAAATCTAAAAATCTTAGGGATTTTTGTTTCAGTAAAAAGGATGAAGTTTGGAGAGAAAAGCAAGTTATGTCTATGTCTTTAGTCTGAGTTTTTTAAACTGTAAGTGACCAAGATATCTTGAATAGGTGAGAACATATTTTCACCACAGATGGAAATTTGAGTTAGAGAAAATGAGCAATTTCAGCTATAGAGAAATAAAATTATTTAAAATTTTTGTTCATTCAATAAGTGCAGTCCCAATCTTAGTACTCATTATTTCAGGTTTTATAGAGACCTCTATAACCTAGAGCAAGAGAAAAGAATTAGATCAATGGTGACATAAAATAGCAATGTCAATTTTCTTTTAGTAGAAGTTGTAGCATTACATTCTTTGGAATGTGTGGGAATAAATCTTCATGAAGTATAGAATTTCTGCATTGTACTAATGATGTCAAATCTACTGACATACTCTCAGTATCCCAAAAAAATGAGTCTCACCATTTACACACTATTAACCTTATTCCATTACCACAGCAAATTTATGTTTACCATCAAAACTACTTCAAATTAAACAATCAACACACACATTAAATATGGTGCTACATGTCACAGATAGTCTGGTTCTGGAGCCTATAAACTTAGGACCTTTCTTGTCAAAAGTGCTCCTCAGGAGATACCTTATATTTTAAATATCTCATTTTCAGTAAATTAAATTCATCCACATAATCTTGACTACATTGAAAATATGTTATATAAAAATTAGAAGCAGAATTAATATGCATTGTCTAATGACATGAGACAAAAACTTCCTCCATAGCAATTCTGGTGATTATTCTTTTTTACCTAGCCTCCCATTTCAAAGTGACTGGCATTGACTGTGACATCAGCTGACCTGTCCTGACTGTGGAGTAGGAGATTTGCAAACATGTTATTGGAAGAGTTGGTGTCATCTGAGAATCAAGAGCAAGTTTTAAATAGCTCCAGGGATCAAGCTGATCTTTTCAAGGCGAAGTTATCAAAAATAGTTTCTTGGTTTCTGTTTGACCTTTCCTGATCTCAGAGGTTGAGCTTTGAATTGCTATTGACTCACTTTCGAGACAAAACCAGAAAAGTTCATGCCATTCTTGTTTATGAACTAAAACAGAAATAATCTACATAATGTCAAATAGGATGGTTTCACAGAGTCCTGTGAAGTCTCTGAGTTTTCATGAGGTTGAGAGAATCATCTTTTCTACCAAATCTTTCAGCAAAGCAGAGCCTTAGAACCACATCCTGCCTTTCCCAGCACATTCATTCAGCCAGAAACAATCTGAAGGTTCTGCTTCCTTCTTTCTATTAAGCTTGATTTGAACATTTCTAAGTCTATTTAATGAACTTTCCCCTAAGAAAAGTATCAGTACTTGTATGTAAAGTCAGTAGGGAAGAAGAAAAGTGATTTTCTATGTAGTGATTCCTGTATTTGCCAGTTCTCTATCTCTCTTTTTTATTGTGTTATTTACTTTTCCCCATATCCTCTACTGCTCTCTCCCTCCTTTCTCTCAGTCTTCCCCCAGACTCTCTCCTCCCCTCTTTCTCTCCTCTTTACTCCCCAGAGAAGCCAAAAAAATCCAAAGTAAGTCATTTTGGTCTGACATATCCAGTTGAGGTAGGACCAAGACCTTCCCCCAGTATCAAGGCTGAGAAAGGTGTTTTTCTGCTAGACATGGGCTTTCAAGAAGCCAATTTATGGATGGACAATAGACTCTGACCAGACTGCAAGAGGCTCCAGAAACTGCTCATGCCTTTCAACTGTCATCTATATTCAGAGAGTCCAGATCTGTTCAACAGTTTGTCAGCTGTTATTTCAGAGTCTGAAAGCTAGCACTAGATTGTCTGTTCCATGGGTCTTCCCATCATGATTCCAATTCCTTCACTCATGCACTTTACTCTCTCTCTTCAGCTGGACCAGTAAGTAGCTCAGCCTAGTGGTTAGCTATGGATCTCTGCATCTGACTCCATTAGCTGCTGGATGAAGGTTCTATAATGGCAATTAGGATGACCATTCATAGAATAATAGGAAAAGCTCAGTTCTCACAGCCTCTCCACTATTGCTTGAAGTCCTAGTTAAGCTTTTCTTGGTCTTGGATATTCCCTAGTATCAGGTTTCTTTCTAATCCCACAAGGGTTCCCTCTATCAGGATAACCACTTCTTTACTCTCTTTTTTGTCTCACCATCCCCCACCCTTATCAATGTTCTACTATCCCATGTTCTACTATCTCTCATGTTCTCTTCTCACCCCCTCCCACTATGTCCTTCCCCACCCCCAGTATAATGGCAATTTCTCAGGAGATCTTCTTTATTTCCCCTTCCCAGGGGGGAATCCCTGGATTTCTCTCTTAACTTTCTCCTGTTACCTAGCTGCTGAGAGTGGGTGGATTGGAGTCTGGTATCCTTTGCTTTACTTCTAAAATCCACTTATGAATGAGTAAATACCTTGTCTATTTTTCTGGGTCTGTGTTACCTCACTCAGGATGATACTCCCCAGATGTATCCATTTGCCTGCAAATTTAAGGATGTCAATTTTTTTTTCTGATGATTAGTACTCCATTGTGTAAATGCACCACAATTGGTTGATCCATTCTTCAATTGAGGGGGGCATTTAGGTTGTTTCCAGTTTCTGGTTATTATGAATAATGCTTCTATGAAGAGAGTTGAACTAATGCCCTTGGAGTAAGAATGTGCATTCATATGCCCAATAATAGTATTGCAGGATCATTGGGTAGATTGATTCCCAGTTTTCTAAGGAAGCACCATATTGGTTTGCAAAGTAGCTGTACAAGTTTATACTCTCACTAGCAATGGAGGAGTGTTTCTCTTGTTCTACATCTCCTCCAGCATAGACTGTAATCAGTGTTTTGTTCTTAGCCATTCTGACAGGTTTAAGACGGTATCTCAAAGTTGTTTTGATTTGCATTTCTCTGAGGGCTAAGAATGTTGAACAGTTTTAAAGTATCTTTCAGCCATTTGGAGTTCTTCTGTTGAGAAGTCCCTATTTAGCTCTGTACTCCACTTTTAAACTGGGTTCTTTGGTATTTTGACTTCTAGTTTCTTGAGTTCTCTATATAATTTAGATAGCAGTCATCTGCTTAATGTAGGATTGATGAAGATCTTTTCCCATTTTGTAGGCTATCATTTTGTCTTAGTGACCCTGTCCTTTACCTTACAGAAGCTCCTCCGTTTCAGGAGGTCCCATTTATTAATTGATGAACATGCCATCTATACTAATGCTGTTATATTTAGAAAGTGGTCTCCTGTGCCAATGTGTCCAACAGTATTTCTTACTTTTTTTCTATCAGGTTCAGTGTAACTGGGTTTATGTTGAGGACTTTGACCCCCTGAGATTTAAGTTTTGTGCAGGATGATGGAAAACATACCACCATCCAGTTATGCCAGCACCATTTGTTGAGGATGCTGCCTTTTCCACTGTATATTTTTGGCCTTTTTGTAAAAAATCAGGAGTTTATAGGTATGTGAATTAATATTAGTGTCTTTGATTTAGTTTCATTGATCCACAAGTCTATTTCTACGCCAGTACCAAGCTTTTTTTTTTTTTTTTTTTTTTTTTTTTTTTTTTTTATTTTTT